>BGNK01002437.1:507-57684 GCA_003297005.1 Symbiodinium sp. clade A Y106
CCTGGTGGTCCGGGGGGCTAAGCCGCCGAACCCCAGGATTTCAATTAATTGAAATAATTGAAATGGGCCCGATTTCAATTATTTCAATTATTTCGCCCCCCCAAACAATTGAAATAATTCAAATAATTGAAATGGGCCCGATTTCAATTATTTCAATTAATTGAAATCGGGGGTTTCTGAGGGGAAGGCCACAAACCCACCGATTTCAATTATTTCAATTATTTCGGGCCCCCAAATAANTGAAATCGGCCTTGCTGATTTCAATTATTTCAATTATTTAAATTATCTTTCCTTTAGAGTAGAAGAAATAGGGCGTCAAATAGACCCTAGAGGGATCTCTCTCATATATATATATATGTATATACATAAGTATATATACATACATATATATATATATGTATGTATACACATCCCATACATATGTATATATATATGTGTATATATATATACATGTACATGTATATGTATATCAACCTCCTGGGCTCCCCGACCTCTTTAGAAGGCTGGTCCTCAACTCCCGGCCTCGTGCTGGGAGGGCTTTAGGAGACGCACAGTGGTCAGATTCTCCAAGAAGGGCTGAGATGTTGAGATTCCGTGCCTCTCGCGACTTCGACTGACTGATTGTTTCGTGGAGTTGAAATCGAAGCTCTTGGTTGGATGGAGGTTTGGGAGTTTCTGTTTTGCTCTTACGGAAGCCGAGAGCGGGCCGGGAGTAGATTGTGATCGATTTCCATCGCAACTCCGGGCCAGCTTGGGGTCTCGTTACACGGAAAAGCTCTGGCTACAGCGGCACTTAAAATTAGAATAGGGTTTTGGGGCCATTATACTATAGCAATATTAAGGAACCCCCACAATGGTATAGGTAATTATTAAGCTTTTCGGACCCAGACCAGGATTCGTCCGAAAGCTAGACCAAGCCTTGGGCTCCCTGCAGGAAGACCATGTTGGCCAAGTCCTCCTTCAAGAAGCTTAGGGCCACATCCTGCGACGGAATCTAGGTTCTGGTAGGATGATCCAGACCGTTGTTTGCCTCGCGCCTGCGCCTGGCTGGGTCTAGACGGATTTGTGGAGAAGGCCCTTGTAGGATTTCACCTCTATACGGGTCTGCGCTGCAACCACTGCAAGAATGCAGGCTTCAGGGGGCAGTGGTTAGTAGAGCGCCGGCGCGTCCCAGCTGTAGGCCCGAGCTTAGCGGTCAGCGAACTGATGGACTCCCAAGCAATCCCGGCGAAAGAGAACGGGATTTGAACATCGAGTTCAGAATGTGGTCCCTTTCGGCGGATAAAGACCGAAAATCACACCTGAAAACACACAAGACGACAACCAGAGCCACAACTACAAACAAGCTGTTTCCATGAGCGCAGTTCGAAATCAGATGAAAGCTTACCCCTAGGCTCCATAGTAGTTCCTTTTGGGGGTTCAGATTTAGAATCTTAGAAGGTAATCCCAAGAAGGATATCGTCAGCAAATAGCATCCTCAGAGTCGTTGTCGATGCTCTGGCAGAGCTTCTCCAAGTCTTGGTACCTCAAAAACCCGGTACTATAGGCGCCTAAATAATTACCTATATTATTCTGGGGGTTCCTTATGATAATTGTAGTATCCTAAATAATTGCCTAGTTTATTCTGGGGGTTCCTCATGATAATTGTATAGTGGGCCCAAAAACCTTATTCCTTATTCTAATTATTAAGGCTGTACCTCCCAACCCGGTACAGGCCAGGTGTGTCTCCATGGTCTTCCCTGGACGAGCCCTACACCCCAAACTCTAAACCCCAAACCCAAAAACCGAAACCCAAAGCCCTAAACCCAAAACCCGAACCTAAAACCCAATCAACTAGGCATGTCTTTGGCAGGGCCGGGGCTCTGAGCTTCCGAGATGAAATTCTCAAGGGCCTGGTGATTCAGGTATGCAGGGGCCGCACTATAATGTACAACAATACACGATCATATACCATAATAGAGTCTAATACGGCATAATAAAAGATAAAAAGCTATTTAAATGAATGGAATATAGTATTATATCATGTGATATGTGAGGTTCATGGCGCGATAACGGCCCCCAGGGTTCTGGGCGCACGCCCTGTGCAGCGTGGAAGTAGCGTCGGCGGATCCCTGCACTGCAAACATCCGCATGCGAGGTAGGGTCTGTGCAAAACCAACAACTTCGACTCACACACTCGCATAAGGCCGGCGTGGCTTCAATTTCGGGTGTAGAGGTCTAGGGTTTAGGGTTTCGACCCGCACACTCGCATGACGAAGGCACGGATTCATGAGGTCAGCTATAGAGTTTAGGGTTTACACTCTCGCAACTCGGACTTGCCAGACGAGGTCTGTGTGGTCGGTGTGACAACGACTTCTCTGCTAAGACGCTACTCCACAAGTTCATCAGAGCCAGGGCGAAAGACGACCTTGCGTAGAAGGGTTAGGTTCGGATTCAATAGAAGCCCTAGGAGCACCAAATGTCGAATTAAATCCTGCATCCTCTAGCCTCGCTCAGCCGTAAACCTTAAACCCTGACATGCCCTCCATTCGAGCCATGTGTCTGCTTCAAGGGCTGCTTCCAGCTTCGGAAGTCCTTTAAACTCTGATACAGCAGAAACTGACAAATGAGGCAGTAGCAAGAAGAACCGGAACAATAGCAATGTGATGTGAATGCAAAAATCAAACTTCCAGCGTTGCGGCATAGCGTTGCTACATGGAACTTCTCGCGCGATTGGTGGACAAACACATGCAATGTAGGGGACTAGAATAGGGCTTTGCGGGATTATTGTATTCTGTTTGTTGTAGGAACCCTGGGGGGGCCATCTTGGCAATTCTTCAGGCCCCTACTTTAATCCAGCTGTCGCGAGAAGCAACCGATATCATCAAAATATGCTTCAACTTGAGGTCTAAACCTTTTTTTCCTAAAAGCCTAAACTCTAAGTAAATGCTCAAAAATTAACATACTTGACTATACCATGGGAGCGTTCCCGTACTACAATGAATATGCAGCTGCTTGCACGGCAAATGACCGATTGATCCTTATAGGGCCTAATATAGGGGCCGTTAATAATTAGACTAGAGTTTTGGGGGGTATCATAGTTATCATAAGGAACCCCCAAAATAGTTTAGGTAATTATTAAGGGGCCTATATTAGGTCTTAGCAGCTACGAACCGGAGCCTGGGGAGGAAAGCAAATCTTCGGGAGAAGCTTTCGGCGCCCGATGATCCGCAGAAACCCAGGCAGTGAGAAACTTTGTTTCTTCTTATCTACTGTGAGGTAAGAGCCAAGAAGGTAGCTTCCTGGTCTGGCACCCCATGATGGCCCCTGAATCGACGGTTTGGAGTTTGCGTTTCGGGCACCCTCCAAAAAAACATGCTGCCAAGCCCGCTGCGGAGGTTGCTGCGGCGCGCAGCCGCGCCTGCACCTGATTGCTTCAAGGCTTGAAAATATACAACCTGCTTTTCGAGGACCTTCAAACAATCGCTATAAATCCCTAGCACCGTAAATTCCTGAGCCTCAGGCTAAAGCCCTGAAACACCCGAAATTGAAAAGCTTCCATATATTATATGCAAACAGTACATGCTATCTGATACTATCTGATATATGTTGTATCCTACAAAAAAACCTGTTATATACTATACACTGTAACTATGTTAACTATCTGTTATATGATGTTCATTATGTATTATTCGATCTGATATATTACGTTTACATCTTACCCCGGACCGGCAAACTTCCCGTCGGAGCCTGGCCTCAAGGGAGCTCAGGAGTGGGATGCCCAGGACGTCTAAGAAAAAGGGCTGCAACTGGGCCGCGAAATGCGCCTGTCCGAGCCGCTTTGTTGAAGTAGGCGAGCAGTTGTTGTTGTTGTTGTTGAAGTTTCAAGATTAGGGCTTAGGTTTTTTTGGGTTTAGGGTTTGTTCCGGTTTCGGATTTTCGGTCTATGCAACTGCCCATGAACGCTAAGCCAGCATCAGCCTGTGCTTACAACACCCATGCCAAGCAACGGGCAACAGACACCTTACAATCGCCATACTGTTGCTTCTCGCACAACAGTGCTGCTACTGGAGCTGTTCCTGTCCTGGTCCTAATATAGGGGCCTAAATAATTAGAATAGGGTTTTGGGGCCCAATATACTATAGTTATCATAAGGAACCCCCAAAATAGTGTAGATAATTATTTAGGCCCCTACCTAAAGTCTCCATTGTAGTTCCTCTTTTTGGTTAACCAGTCTTATGGTTGGGATCTAATAACAGAGATTTTGGTTAACCAAAAAAAGGAACTACAATGGAGACTATAGGCATATTAAGCCTTAGCGTTGGGGCCTTGGCAGCAACCGGGGCGGAGGTCTCAAAAGTTCCGAAACAAACTGAGCGGCTCCAAATGCGAAAACGGAATATCCAAGCTAGCGATAAATACTAACTATACTATACTATACTATTTTGGGGGTTCCTTAATATAATTCTCTATTCGGGGCCTAAATAATTACCTATACTAATTCGGGGGGCTCCTTATTCTAATTATATTATAATCGGCCCCCAAACCCTATTCTGTAATCATGATACTGGCAACAATGCTGATGACAACAGCTCCAGCCTCAAGTGATGTGAAGCTCACCTCCACACCAGACGGCACATCCAACCACCTTACTTGAAGGTTAATGGCTGTGGAGTGTGCAGCATGGTCCACTTTGACTTTGTATGGGGTTTATGGAGGTTCGGAGTTTCATGGGCAGTTGCAAGCAAAGCATGGCGGCAAGCACTCATCACTTGCGAGCTTAAGGTTTCGGGAGGCGTGCAGCGAAAGGACATCTAAAGACGTGTGGGAGGATCCTTTCTGGCATGTTGAAAAATTATTGGGTGCTTTCGCTTCCTGAAATGTCAACATTCAACACATAGCCGAAGTGAAAAGGGCAAGCATTTATACTGTAAGATGCTGTCTGAACCGGGCCTAGCCTTGAGTTCCCAGAATAGGACGATGGAATGTGTGCAAGGACTTGGGTTTTGTGGTTGGTATGTATGCAACCAGCGAGTAACTGAGACTCACTATCTCTTTTTCCATGCTTCAGTGGTGAGGGAAATGCGGTTTGCACATTCCGATGTTATGTCAGATGCTATGATTCTAAATTCATCGCCATGCTTCAAGGAACAAATGACATTAGCTTTTTGGCGGTGTTGCCAGCAGGTACGAGGGTTTGTGGTTGCAGGTCCCTGAGCACAGAGCCCAACGCCCGTGTGCAACTTGAACGATAGAGCATGGAGTTCTTGGCATGGCGGGCTTTTTCCATCTTGCAGATACCCGTCGATGATTACGATTCTCCCACAGCTTTCTTCTTCTTCTCCATGGCCGTCAGGATGTGTCTACCTTAGAGCAAGGAGTGCGAGGCACTGCCGGAACAAAAATTGACGGACCCAAACCCCCTGTGAAACCTTCATGAAGCGAACCCTGAGCTCCGCACCTGTAGGGGAGTTCTTCAGGTCTTTCTCCTTACAGATCTGGAGAGGGCTGGGAGCGGAAATGACTGATGAAGGCACCAACATAGAAGTTATTGAAGTAGCAACCAGTCACGAACAAATGAAAATCCTGACACCAGAGCTCCATAAAAGCATGCTGAGAACATTCAAGCTAGAACCCTATGCTATAGGTGTCGATTTCAACAGCCCACCAAACATGCTTGTGATTACAGGGCTCTGTATTAAACAACAAGGAAAGACTAACAATCATTCCATTCGAAAGCTAGTATAAGGCCCTACAGAATATAATTAGTTGTGCACTTGTGGTCCTTAGCCGAAAGCTGCTGAAACATTGCTTAGGCACCAGCACCTCGATGCGTCGTCGAAGCTCCTGCCAGTCCTCCCCGCGGCTGTATTGGATGATTCGCTGCGCCGTATAGTTTCCGAACCTCAACATGTAGAGCATGGCGATTCTCTCTGCTGAACGTCGGTACACACACAGAGCTGGAAGGAAACAGTCGCTCACACACACACACAACCCCAACTCTCAAAAAGCAACAACTGGGGAACCGCAATGCATACGCCATAAGGGAAGGCATGAAGCTTATCTGTCATGAGCTGGTTTATAGGTGCTCGCTGGTCACCAGCAGATCCCAAGACGGCAGAATAGAGTGCCGCACGCTCCTGGCAGCTGGGTCTTGCTGAGACATTGCAGGTTCAACAAACAAAACTTCACCCGGCTCCACTCAGATCTTGATAAGGCTTAGGATTGTTTAGGGTGAAAGGTTTAGGGTTTAGGGCCAATCACAAGGGCAAACCCTTAACGAGCCGTAAACCATGGCGATATGAAAGCTAGTAACCTGGTATTGTTGTATCCTCTCACTTCAGCGCCGGTGAAAGTAAGAGTGCGCCAAGCTTTCGAATTGAAGTGCCTACAGTCGCTGTCGTCGACGAGAGCTAGCAAGTTTTAGACCTCCGGGGCCGAAATGCAAAGGTTGCTGTTGTCAATTGCTGCCATGTGCGACATTCCTGGAGATACCGCAACTTCACGAACAAGACATGCAGGAGCGCGGTCCTAAGGTTCCTAAATAGGTATAAGTATGATGGGCATTGCCAACAGTCAAAAAAAATGTGTCGCTCGTGACCGGACGGGCTCCGACGGTGCCAAAGCCCACAAACTTTCAAGCAGAAGACTCAAGAGAAATCTCAATTTCAAGTCGTAAGGCAAAGAGCTCCATACCCTTCTGAAACACATGCTGCGATCACAAACCACGAGGCACTCCAGAATGATGTAGGGCCTCTATTAATTGGAATACTGGGTTTGCTTTATGCATCTTTATGCTGTAGCACAATTATAGTAAGGAACCCCACGGAACAAGATGGAAATTATTGAAGATTCCATCATACTTTCATGTTCTCCTCCTCCAGGCTCTCTGCCGCGGGCCCGTCGGAGGTCACTTCGAGGCACTTCTCAACCACGTTGCTTGAGACCTGCCGGAGGGGGCCAGGCTGACTGGTGAGGGTCGTGGGTTGAGGGTCTGTCGGGTTTTACAAAACATTACTGGTCTAGTAAGTCTAGTAATAGTTCGGCTTCGGGGTGTAGCATTTACAATCATGACTTGCACGTGCTCCCCTTTCGATTTCTTAATTAACGTTGTTTGTACAAGCCGCCACTGTCGTAGCAAAAATCGCTGTGAAGAGATGGTTGTTGCACTCCGTTGGTAGCGGTACCGATGGGCAAGTGTAAGGGTCGTGCCAGAAGTAGCTGCAATCGATACTGGAGTCATCGTCATCGTCGTGGTATTAGTAGCAACAATAGTATGGAGGTGTTAAAACAATGAGGAGCAGGAGATGGAGGAAAGTGCTGGCAGTCCTAGAACTGCCCGCGTTGTGGCTGTAGTTGCGCGTCATCCCGAGCGCACTTGTCCAAATTCCAGAACTCCTATCGTTGTAGACTTTGCAATCTCTATAACAAATCTGCAAATGGCCCCGTACTAGCTTGTATAGTCCGCCGCAGGCTCCGCTTTTTGTAAATCCCGCCTTGTTCTTGGAGTAATCAAGGACATTCTTGCCGATCGCTTGCACGATACTTCGCTTGTCTTCAAAGCGCCCCTTCTCCAGAATGCACTGAATCACATAATTGGCATGCTTGTCTTTAGACAACTTCCCCACTGCACTCACGATGGGGTCTAAGACGCCATCTAGGCGTTCCAGTGGGCAGTTCTCCAAGAGCCTCTGGATGATCCGACAGCCATAAATATGGGAGGCCATGCTCTCGGCTGTCTCTGAGCTCTTCGACACAGCTGCAATCACGAAGTGAACCTGGACTGACATTTGCCGTTGCTTGTGGCCGCCGACCGGCGATGCAAACCCGAAGCCCCTCGACCCCGAAACCCCAAACCTGATGGCCTTTAAGGGTTCCTGTAAGGATTACGTACTATACGGGATCTATAGGGGTACTATAAGGGGTTTAGGCTGCCTCATCGAGGTTCTCTACAACCTTCTGGATGACGTGATTGCCGTTCATGTCCTCGATGCATTCTATGACATTGTCCATGATCTCGGAGGCAATGTCCATCTTCAACTGCTGGGGCAGTGCCTCCATCATCTTCTGGACTACTCTGCAACCATACTTGTCCTGAAGCAGCATCTGGCAGGTCGCCACAGGCAGAAATCTGCTTCCTACCCCCAGAGTCAAGAAGCACTTGAGCATCCAAACAAACATGCTCCTAGATCTGGACAGTGTCAAGATGCTTGCGGAAAAACCAATTTGTAAGTACTACATGACGTACGAGTCACTACTGTAGTCACTAGTCCTAAAACTGAAGTTCAACCCAAACCCTGCCAAGTCCTTCGCGAGCTCCAGAATGCTGCCCTTGACTTTGGAGACCAATGAGCTGTGCTGCTCCTCCGTCCCAACCTCGAACAACTTCTGCACCACAAAGTTCCTGGATCGCTGGGGCAGGGTAGGGCGTAGGGCAACTAAGGCGATCGCGTAAGGGGGCCATTCAAATCCACCTCCAGGAGAGGTAGGCACCACTGCGATACATACGACTGACTGCAACCCACCGGAATACACATCTGAACACCAGTCATACCAAAGCCGGCCTTCGAAAAGGCTTTTAGTTTCCAGAAGCTCTGCGGATCCCTAAACCCTAAACCCTAAACCCCTAAACCCTAAACCCCTAAACCCTAAACCCTAAACCGATTGTTCAAGCTTAGACTCCCAAACGCATCATTTGCCAAGTGTACAACGTCCGGCAGCGCCCTTTCGAAGATCTGCGCTCGCTCTTCAGCACCTGAGTAGGTCGGGCCGCCGGGCTTTATTCATAAGGGCCTTAACAATTAGAATTGGATTTTGGTGCCATTTGTTGCAAGGAGCCCTAAGGAATAGTATTGGCAGTTCTTCCCGCGTCTCTACCGATCATGGCCAGGGCGGGCCGGACCGCACGCCAAAAAACATGAACCTCTTCTTATTTCGATGTTTAGAAGACCGTGGCCATGGTCACAAAGACCATTCATAATACAGTAGCAGCCCAAAAGTTGGAAACCCCATAGCCTCAATCTTTAAGACTAATGTATAGGGAATCCCAACAGTTTCCTTCGCGAGTCCAACATGAAACCCACGATTGCAAATAACACTTTTCACGTGAGCACACAAGTGGTCTTCACCGCTGTCCGACATTGGCCGTTGTCATACAGTTCATGGATTGTCTCCTGGTTGTGGTATGCACCGAGAAAGCTGAATAATCCTCCCGCGACTGCAGCTTGACTCTACCAAAAACCTGGCCCAGAACTTCACATGAATGCTAAGACGTGACTAGTATGATTCAGGTGTTCAGCCTCAGGTGCCTACATCATTGTCTCTGCTGCCTTTAAAACTTCGGACTAATCGTTGGCACAACTTCAACGCAGCCATTGTAAGGACAGAAAGCTAACGTGTATTGGGGAACCAAGTTGGATCCTTGGTAGCTCCGAGACGCTGGAGTTCCCACTCAGCTTCCACTGCAGGAATCGGCTCCCTTCCTGTTCCTGCGCAGCCTTGACCAATCTTGGCAACACCTCCGGGCAGTCCAATGCAAGAAGACTTGGGGTGACTCTTGCAGCTGCTGACCGGAGGACGACATGCTCACCCAATTGATTTACAATGAAACATAAGCCCGTTAAACCAATGCCGTGTGCGGTATGATGGCCTACAAAGCACACGTGCAGATGTCTCACTCAGCATTGATCTGTCTCCGTTCCAGGCCATGCTTCCAATATCGGTGTGTTATTTTGCATACTCGGCTGTGTAATCCCCTGTGTAGCATCCCAAAGCACCTCAGACATGTTGAGCCGGATTTCCGACGCATCCACCACGGGGTTTTCCGGCGAGGCCTCCGCCAAACAAAGCTCGGGCTCGAACGTAGATTGCCCCAACCGAAAAGATAGTTGATATTGGTTGGTTATTCAGGATCTGCATGTTCGGCAGATTTTTCTTGAGGTGCCGTACGCTGCAATGATTCCTTGAGATTACGAAGTCATACGTAAGATGACGAACTTCGCAGGCACCCGTCTTCGTTTCGGTCTTCGCGTTCAGGCTTTGGTTTGCTCTTCACGGCTTTGTGCTGTTGCTAGGGGGGTTAGGCACTTTGCCGGCTGGGGTTTGTCACGATGTCTATAATAAGGTTTACGGTTGAAGCCTTTTGCAGGCCGAAGCCTCTCTTCGAAAACAGGCCGAGGCTTCTCGAAAGCTGAACATGTTAGAACTTGTTTACTTGTTTCCCTTCCGTACGGCCGCTCTGCGTTGAGCGGGGACTGGCTCAACAGACGTGCGTTCTTTATTGTGTGTGGGCATTGGAAATCCTAAATTGCTTCTGAAGAACCTCCAATCACGATTACGTACCATAGGGGCCTAAATAATTAGCGATAATCTTTCGGGAGTTCCTTACTATCATCATGGAATAATGAATAATGGGCCCCAAAACCCTGTTCTAATTTTCTTCTAATTATCAAGGCCCCTATATGAGAGTTTCCGAAAATAGGGGACCCTAAGACCCTAAATAGTAGGGTCCTTAGTATAATTATAAGGACTCCAAAACACGGTATCCCCTATATTCGGAAACTCCCATATTAGGGTTTTGGGGCTCTCAGGGCTGTTCGTTGAGTTGCGTTGGAGTCTGAACAGCCAGAGGCCTTCAGAATATGACTAAATGCGACTGGTACCTCTAACTAGAGCTGGGACCCCCGGGTTGGAGAACCCCCGAAAATTCGTGGAGACACGTATCCCAGGGTGTAGGGTCGAAAATACCATAATAGTCTAGACCCAAGAGTAAGCTGGGAATAAAAAGGGTGCCCTTTATGGGTTAGAGGGGTTAGAAGAGAACCTAAATCCTAAAAAAGGGAACAAGGGCCTACTCTGGGTCCTAACAGTCTAAGCATAAGCCCGAAACCTAAAAACCCAAGGGGCCTCCCGCTGCTTTCGCTTCCCTCGGGGAGGGCCGGCGTTGTTCTCCTGCACTTTTTGGTGGCGCTTTGGGTCCCGCAGGGAGCCCTATAGGGACCAATCCCTGAACCCTTCACCTGGGAGTTTCCGAAAAGAGGGGACCTTAAATGGTAGGATCCTTATTCTAAGGACCTCGAAATAAGGTACCCCCTAAATTTCGGAAACTCCCACCTGTGTCCTCAAACCCTGCGAAACAGTAGGACATGACCACTCAAGTACAGAATCGCCAAACCGAAAACAGGAGGTTATTGGGCTTTAGGACCCCAAACCCTGCTACCACCCCGAGAACCAGGGCCCCCGCAGTCGAACTGGCAATCTCCATGGCTTAAGGTTTAGGGGCCTCGGCGCTCACACTAGGGTTTAGGGGTTTAAAGTTTTCGAGTTTAGGATTTTGCAGTATCCGAAAATTGCTCGCTATTCAAAACCCAATTCTTGAAGACTGCAAGAGCCAGCACATGCCACTCTCAGACAGCACAGGGAAGATGAAAGCCCTGTTGAGGCATCATAACTGCCCTCGTGGCGGCTGTGTCTGCTTTCTCCGGTGTGATTCTTCCGATCACGACAAGGAACGCCTGTAACCATAGGCCCTTTTGAGTCGTGGGCTGAGAATGGCATGCTGGAGAAGCCAGAGGCCATCGTAACCCCGAGCCCGCAATACTACTTTACATGCTATAATCCCAAAACCCCAACCCCTTGCTAACCTAAACCCTAAGCCCTAAATCCCTAAGTCCCAAAACCCTTGCTTAACCCTCAAAGCCCAGCACGGCTTTAACCCGCAATCCGGCTCCTTTTTGCCCTTCTGCCCCTTCCCGCCACCACGTTTCGCAGGCTCCCGCTGCGTCTGACGCTCGGGGCTGTAGCTCCTGGACGGACCGTGCTCAGAGGTTGGGAAATCTCTGCTTCGTGATAGCATACATCTGTGCTTATCATTCATGTATGTTTTGGGACTGTGCTTGCTATCAGTATGTTGCCACGGATACCGCTTAATACGATCAGTCCTAGTATTGCTCTTGTTGGGTCGTAGAGGGTTCGGTCTTATGTCACACCCACGAAGAGCTTAGGGTCAGGTTTAATGCAAAATCCCGGCCTGGTTCTTGGTGGGGGAGGGTAGTGAGGTGGGGGATAGTGTGGAGGAGGATAGCCGTAGCCGGGAGGGGGTGGGCCGTAACCCGCAGGTGGTGGGCCATAGTGCCCATAGCCCGGAGGCGGTGGGTAGTAGCCTCCTCCGTAGGCTCCGCCACCGTAGGCTCCCGGCGGCGGTGGGTAGTGCTGCCGGTACGGGTCATAATAAGGATCGTAGGCTGGCGGTGGGGGGTAACGGTAGTCACCCTCGTACCTTCTTTCCGGATCTCCATAAGGATTGTATCTTCTGTCCGCGTCTAGGTACGGATCCTGGCCCGCTCTTGACGTAGGAACGCCGGCGTAAGGATCCCGATGCTCCCTGACAGCATGCTCATCCTGCCGCCTCGGAGAGTGTGGATCATCGTGGCTACTGCGCCAGTGGTGACGATCTTGAGGCTCTGCAGGCGGGGGCTGGTAGGGGCCAGGCCGGTCGTACGGCCCGTGCCGATCGTGTTGTCGATCGTATCGATCATACCGATCATAATGCGACATGGCTCGGCTCAAAAGCTCATCTCAGCATCCTGACTCCTGAAAGCCTGAAAACAGCCTTGGGGCCCTTTGCTAAGTTTACTTTTTCTGCGAAGCCTCACTCAGTAGCTGGGCCAGCTTTGCCATTGGAATCCTCTCTTCTGTCATCAACAAGCAGCCTTGGGCCAAACGGTCGAGATGTGGAACAGCAATCATATCAGAACTGTGCCAGTTCTCAGTAACATGATCATGGAGGTGCCATAGGCAGAGCAAAAGACTTTCAAGGCCGGAAGCATGCAGAATCAGGCAACATGCTTCAAACACTTGTGCCAGTTTCGGAACAACCCGGGCGGCAGTGTCTAGGGAGTCTATAGGCCGATGCTTAATTACGCAGAAAACGCCGCAGCTGAAGATCCAAAGCATGTGTCAATAGTTTCTGCACCGCAGATCTTAAACCCTTGGCAGAGCTATGTCCCAAATCCGACTCCTAAACCCGAAACCAGGTCAAGGTAGCTTTTTGCCGCAATGGACATCTCTATGCCGCTGAACAACCGTGGAGTTGCGAGGCTTGTCCGGCACTACTACAGTGGCCTCTTTAGGGTTTAGGGTTTAGGGTCCTCAATCGTTAGAGAAGGGTCCAAAGATTGCAAGCGATTGGGGCTGTCTCGAGAAATGGCCTTTGGGATAGTTCTGAATGATTGCTTTCGTTTTTTTGGACTGTTTCGATGAATATGCTCATTTCGTCGCCTATGGGTTTGGGTATTTGGGTTTTTCTGGGACTGGTGCTACTGCTACTACCATAGCCGCTACCACCCTGTACCGCGGTTGTTGTTACTTCAGAACCCGGATTCCGAGGTTGCAACTTCGGGTTGAGACACAAGGTCTTCCGATTCTGCGAAAGCAACAAAGGAATCGTCTAAGCTTTAGGGTTCAGGGATAATTTTTGGTTTATTGTCTGGGCTTGTGCTACCGCCTGCCATCCGCCACATGGCGTGGCGAGCTACGACTATTCCCACCGTCGACCTTGGCAGAGCTTGAGCGACACAGCCGCAGAACAATGCCTCGGCTCTAAGAACTCAAGATCTAATTTGCGCGGAGCTGGGCTAACTGGCTTCCAAGATGTAAGATGGAGTTCTCGGGCATCGGCAATGGGAAAGGGCTAGACTGCTAGACCCTGTTCTAGACTCCAACTCTCTAACCAACCGTGGGTTTCAACGTCATTGTCTCGGCATTACAGGCCTGCAAGCTTTGGCACGCTATCTGAATTCACTTGGCTATCGTTCACCAACGACCAACCCTGGTCAACCCAATGTACGCACTTAGACTTTCCGTGCACTTCATAAGGAGCTCTAGATTTGTATTCGTGTGTGTGTGTGTGTGCGTCTGCGCATTCATGCATATACGAAAGCATGCATGAACGGCATGGTCACCTGCTTGTATGCACGGAGATAGAAGCCCATAGAAGTACACGCATGTACAGGTTCGCACAAACCAGGTGTGAATATCTATCTCCAGTATGTCCACATGTGTAGAGACCCACCTCATTGTTCTACCTAGTGCTGTACCTGTAATTAACATCAAGCGCATATGTATGTATGTATGTATGTATGTATGTATGACCAAACAGTGCACACCCGTGCACACAGGCTGCATATGCATACGTGCACTAAGCTGCAAGAATGCGGAAATGCAGAAATGCTTGTAGCCGTGACGGACATATAGGCTACAGAAAACCGATGTTATAAGGCCATTCCTAACATGCATCCCAAAGCACAGATGACCAAGAAGGGAAGGACGACATACTTCGCCAGCATTGTCAGGATGGTCTGCCAGAGCGACAGGATTCTAGAGCACTCTTCGGTGCACAGTGGCAAGTTTCATTTTCCAGATGTTAGCAGCTGAGAGCAACGTAGCATATGCAGGACAACACTGCTCACAGTGCACTGCCTTTAATGTAGGGGCCGTAATACTTAGAATTGGGCTTCAGGGGATTATTATACTGTAAGTATCATGAGGAACCCCCGAAATAGTATAGGTAATTATTAATTACGGCCTCTAGAGTAGCCTGGAATTTGTGACCCCCAGGCCTTCCAGAGCCTCCACGGCGTGCAGCCGCTGCTGCAGCTCAGGGTGCCGCACTGGTCCTGCTCAATGAACGCCTGCAGATTCATGGCCCAAGGGTTGCAACTCCAACCATCTCCTGGAGCCTGCCGAGGCATTTAAGCCTCTGACTCTGCTTCGAAAACCGAGGTTGTTGTAATAGGATCATATTCAAGCGCAAAAAAAACGCAAACAAAAACTTCAGACACCTTTCTTCCCCCAAACCCACACCCACTTCTGCTGGTCGACGCAAGCTGTGATGAATCAACAGTATGCGGGCATGATCAGGTCTCAAGGACTAGGGAGGTTTGTAGGGGAACGGGCATGTGTTTCCGTTTTTGATGTTTCTGGCTCACTCTCGCCTGCTGTACTGCCAACTTGTGCTTGAACAATTTCATGGCGGCCTCACTCCCGATACTGTTGGATGCTAAGTCGAAAAAATTCATACCATTGCTGCCATTTGACAAATACGCCGCACTGTCTAAAAGAGTCTCAGAGAAGTGCATGATAAACGAGTAAAAATCAACATGAATGCATGGTCGCAAGGCACGTTCTGTGTCGTACGCTGGCATGGCCAACCCAACGGAAGGTAAATTAGTGTTGCCACTACGTACACCTGCTACATGGCGAGTGCGGGCCACGACGCTGTCACCCTAAACCTTTAACCCTAAACTAAACTAAACCCGTGTGCGCTCCAGGAGCCCGAATGCATTGCCAATGCTGCAGAACTAAGGCTGCAATCCAACCAGAGCACAAAAAGGTTCGTAGCAACGGGAGTTTATGCGTACCGGCTTGCATACACTTCCACATACATGCATGCATACATGCATGCAACTACACCCATACATACATCCACTCATCCACTACAACTATACCCGGAACGTTAGCAAAAATCCATGGTGCCGCGCGCATTGCCTGGGAAGTCACGTGCTCCCAACCAAGGAGTGCTTGGAGGAACATCGTGGTGGTGTCGTTGAGGGATAGACCTCATGCCGTGTCTCTCTTGAGTCTTCGGGGACATTGTCTTTGGAACCCAAATTGCGATAGTGCTTTGTTCGTTAAGCGAAGCCTATCAAGGCCTCAAATGGCTGCAGCACCTCCCAGGTGACAAGCTGAAGTTAATTCCAAAATCTGGCATGTGTCCTAGCGGTCCTAGCATCACACCTAAGCTCCTAGCCAAAGCTCTTCATCCGACAGCTCGTCGATGCCAAACCCGGCTCTTCACAAGACATGCGGCTCCCATTTGGGCGAAGAGCCCAAATCTCAAGTCTGGCTTGATGTAACCATACTCGGCAAGCCGGGCCTCTGCCAGGACCCTCCTTGAGTCGGACGGTGTAGTAGCTGTCCCCTTCAGAGATACAGTGCCCTCGGTTGGCAGAACGAATATGCTCACGCATCTCACGCCGTGCCTCGATACCCTGTGCAGGAACCGAAGGCAAATTGCTCAGCAAGAACTGTCAATGCACTGGCTATTGCCTCAAAGGATCCGTAGCAAGCAGAGGCGAATACAAGGCGTAGCTTTTCCTGCCGACAAACACCAGGATTTCTGGCCAACAGCTGTCCACAAACACAAATCGCGGCACAGCCAAAAAACGGAAGTGTATTTCATCTGTGAGAAAACCATGACACCAGAATCTTTGTCGAGCCTACAGCCTACAGTTCACACGACATGAACGTGTAGCACACGCCATCATTCTCTGCTCTCAATGTATGGGAAGGCATTGAGATCCCAAGCAGTACGAGTGTCGAACCTTTCTAGATTCTATGTTAAACACACAAACGCCCATGAGAGATAAGCCCTCCATGCCGAACAATCCCTTGTATCTAGTTATAAATGTTAACTAAACACGCAGCCCAACAAGCCATACAGAATACGGTCCCAAAGCCCTAATATCACGGACGCCGTACAGCCCTGAGCCTCCTCAGCGCTCAACCCTGAAAGCATGAATCCTCGCAGGAGATTCTGTCTTATAGGTCCTGGCTCATCTCCGTACCAATCCGCAGAGTCTGCATCAGCTCTGATCGTAGAGAGCCTATGACCTGACTCATGTGCAGCCGCAGCGAAGTGGGCGTGGGATGCGGGTTTAACAACAGTTTCAGCAGTGGGCACTGCAGCAGGTCTCAGCGTACCGTTTACCCCAAGCCCTAAACCAAAACCCCCCAAACCCCAAAGCCTGAAACCTCTACACTCTACGCGTCACTCCATGACGCAGCTTCAACCAAGGAACTGTCATGTCCAGTCTGCTTACTGGTCCGCCCAGTGGACCTCCAAAGAAGATGCTGTGCAGGTCTTTAGCCTTGCTGGACTTTCAGGCGTGTGCTGGGGTTTCTTAGCCTTCATGGAGCTTAGAGGTGCGTCGACAGTCGCTTCTGCGAACTCCAAACAAGCGGCTGGCACGAAACAGCGGCCGTAATATATATATATATATATATACATATATATAACATAGATACCGGGATAGTTAGCATATACGAGCTTATTTTAGCATTCAAGGCAAGCTGCAAGGTGCTCGAACTGGAACCAGTCGTTCAGCCTTAGACGTCTGTAAATGTGTATGTATATATGTATATATATATATAGAGATATAGGTTAGTATATATACAAACATACACACACACACCTCTATATACATCTTGCAATTATAAGTATTTAGGCAAACGAATATATGTAAACAAGAACACATATTTATTTCCTTTACATTTATATTTATGTCCACATGCAAACATGCGCGTACATAGTATGTATCTATGTATGTATGTATGTATGTATGTACGTATGTATGTATGTATGTGTGTATGCATGTACGCAGGCAGGTACGTATGCATGCACGTATGTATGTATGTACGTATGTGTGTGTGCGTGCTTACATGCACATCTCTCTATATACATTTTATAACTATTTATGTGACAGCACATGCTTGTGCGCGTCAACCGGTTCACTTGCTAATGTCGCACGACATGCATCATCAGCTATCATTTCTCTCACAACACCACCAGCATCAGTCACCATCCAGAGTAACCACGATCCTTTTTATCTACCCTCTAATTCTACACAGGGCTCCACGGGCACAGAAACACAGAGAAACAGGCATTAGAAGTACACATCTGTATATGTACATAAGAGACTATAGTGCATATGTACAGTATGTACCTGTATGTGTGCGAATATGTATAAACTACTTCTACGGGAAACATTAAAAGCAACTATAGCCATGACCAGAAACGTTCATAAGACACACAAAAAGTGTATGCATGTATGTATGTATGTACTGCAAAATAAACGAACACATAAATCAACAACTCTCATAAATACATACATACATACATACATGTATGTGCACAGGCACATATACGCTAATGTATGTATATAAAGGGGAGTGTGCGATGCATCATGCGAAGCCACGCTTGCATACATGACCGCAGTGGCGCAGATAGAACCATACAAAACCTTTTTTGCATCAGGACTTGTTGAAAACCCTCTTACACCTGGACTATGCAGTGCTAAAAACCCTGAACCCTAAACCCTTGCCCTTGCATCAGGTTGTGTTAACCCTAAACCCTAAGTCGTCCAGTGGGAAGCCTATCCTTGCTCGCAGGTCACTGCATTGACAGGAGGAGGGGGGACTCCACGAAGCTGGACAGCACGGGCCCGAACATGCATGGGTCGAAACCTCCGGTGCTGCAGGAAGATTTGCGCATTGGGTCGTTCTGAATAAAGGTTTCCATCTTTGATTTCATGGTTTGGGTCATGCAATTACAAAGATCTTTGGGGCTTGTTCTGCTTGGGGCTTAGTTCCAAGGCAGGACGAAAAGGGACTTTTTCTAGAGATGCGCCCGGTGCAGCACCCCTGAACTGCTAGAGCTCTGGCCTACGATGGCTTACGTGTAAGACTTTAGGGATTGTGCGTCTGACAGTTCAGGAATTCGTGAGCTTACCGTTTTGAATATAATGTGCTATGCTTTAAGGCTTGAAGGGCTGTTGGGGTTAGGATTAGGATGCTTTAGCTTGTCTGACAAGGGACTTGGGAGTTTGCAGGGAACCGGCTGGCCGTCCTCGGAAAAGTCGTAGTTGCTCTAGTATTCAGTGATGTTGGGGCGCGAGCTTTTCGTGTTTTACGGCTTTGGAGGTTTCGGGTGGGGATTTATCTAGAATTGCTCTCCCCGATGGAATTCCTCGTTTTGGCCAATGCATTTCAAGGAATCAAGAAGGATGCCGTACAGTTACAGCTACTGATACCATCCAAATACTGGAGTGTCGACGCTCCGCACCGCGAAACCGCATGTGATCCCAAATCCATGCCCACCACCGCTTCATGACACGATGACTAAACCAAGATATACCGACATCAATTCAAAACGTGATGGTTGAATACTACGATGCCCTGCACCAAAAGGCCACCAAACCGCTCGCTGATCCTAGGACCCCAACTCCAACACCCCTCAGCACCATTGCACATCATCGCTATCTAGCTAATTACCTGCCTATCTAAAAACGAGCACCTATCTATCCATGAATATCCATCCATCCATCTATCCTTCTTTCCGTTTATCTATCGATCCTTGTATCTCAACTCAACCGTATCAAACCCCTAGACCCGAACCCGGAAATCATCCACCCGCAGCTGTGTCGAGCAGCTACTAATGTTTGGAGATCCAGGCCCGATCTCGGCTCCTGTCTTAGGGGTTTGGACTCGCACACGTGCTCAACGCAGGCGCGGCTTCATGAGGTCTGGTTGCTACCGCTACTACCAGGGGTTTAAAATTTTAGGGTTTTTTCCCTCCTACCTGGCAGGGACAAAGGCCACATTGCAGGGTGCAGGGTTTAGGGCTTAGGGGCGTTTGAACCTGCTTTTGTTCGGGTTTTTCAGGGCGGGTTCATGTTTACAGGTTCATCGGGTTTGGGGTGGAAGTTTTCAGGGCCTGGCCTGGGGTTTAGATTAGAGTACCGGAGCTTTAGGGGGCTCAAGCTTTAGGAAGTGGGCTTCTAAATTACGTCGAAGGTTTCAGGGCCTCGCAGGGGTGGAGCGTTTGGGGAATCTTGAAGAAGTGAGGGTCAGCAGCGGATAGGCGCAGTCTGAAGCATCGCATGAAAGCTATTCGGCACAACCCTCTTCAATTGAGTTTTGATAAGCCATTGGGGCGAATGTGATGGCTACTCTACCGAGAAAAGCCAAGGCCCCTGGGCTCTCAAGCCTCGATGCGTCTGGTTCCTGTTGAAAAGGACTTGCTTGCTTAGTGTTTTTTGCCTCCTACCGAGCAAGGGGCTTTGTCAGGGTGGTATGAGAGTTTGGATGGGAGCACCTAAGCACCAGCCGATTCGGCCTAAGCACGCTGAGTTTGCATAGCTACCCATCAAGTTACTCATCAAGTAATCTCGGCCCAATGCATGTGACTCATTGCATCTTTGGCAGGGTC
The DNA here is from genome assembly GCA_003297005.1 of Symbiodinium sp. clade A Y106. Classification (NCBI taxonomy): domain Eukaryota; class Dinophyceae; order Suessiales; family Symbiodiniaceae; genus Symbiodinium; species Symbiodinium sp. clade A. Next base: position 20,534 of record BGNK01002437.1, read on the forward strand.
GGAGCGCGACGTTGTCACACCGATTGCCAAGGCAACACTGGCATTTGCCGGTGTCATACCCTGAATACTTGAACCTTCCAAAGCTTCAAAGTCTGTGGGGCTTAGGCGTCAAAATCCCCCTAAACCCCACGAACTCAAGACCCTGGACCTTGAACCCCCAAGAAGAGGAGCCTTCGACGAATTCGGCGCCCGGATGCCAGCCTCTTTGGCGCCGGCAGTTCTCAACGGACTCGGAGAGAGTGGAGCCTCCCCAAAGTTGGCCTAGGGACAGGAGGGCCCAGGGAGCAGGCTTAAGGGTTTAAGGGTTTAAGGGTTTAGGGGTGGACTCCAATATCCCTTATATACATAAGGAATATACCCTTAAATCATAAATATTAGGGATCCTACTATCATTTCAGGCATATTCCTTCAGTAAGGAATATTGGAGTCTCTGAGAGACGAGCACCCAGGGGCTGTCAAGAGGTTTACGTAACGCGTACATCGCACTTACATACTGCCCTTACATGAAGATGATGGTGATGATGCAAAGCCTTTCGGTTTCTTGTGTCCTTGTTGCGGATTCGAATCAAGAGTCTCTCTGCAAAGAAGTGAGACCGATTTATGTGTCCGGAACTCTGCCGCACACCGACAAAAGGCCGTAAGCACTGAAGCCACAACCCTGCAGCCTAGACCCTCCAACTCTCAAGACCAAAACCCTGTTGCTTGAACCCTCAACCCCAAAACCCTTTTCAGCAAAACCCTAAACCCAAAAACCCCAAAACCACCCGAATGCACTGACCCCAAACCCAACTCGCCCCAAACCCGACTCGATGCAGTGCCGTCGCTCCCAAGGAGGGTGACACGGCGCAGGCGGGACTCCCAAACAATCTCCGAACCTGCTTGCTCTTGCGGGAATATGTAGGGTCCAGCAGTGGTCAGAAGTAAAGGGTAAAGGTATTTTCATGCAGGTGAACTAAACGAAACTCTAGTCCCAGACACCCGTCTTACAGCCCCTGCCGATGTAGGCTTCAATTCGCGAACTCAGTAACAGAAACGAAGATGTCCTGGAACTCTTCATGCCAGAAGGCGATAGCTGCCTCTAATCAAAGCTTCAGACGGGGTTCTTCAAGAATCGGTGTGGGGGGGGTATCAGAGTTCACTTCACGGCCGTACTGCACTTAGCGATGAATAGCCCTCCATACATACAGTCGCGACCACAAGACTAAACAGAGGAAGGTGCATTCTCGGCTGTTCTTTGGGGGCCTCTGATAAAGACAAAAGTCGAAGCACTAAACCTACATCCGTGAAGAAAGGAGGACGATCATCCTTCAAAGCAACCCGCATGGAAAGAGGCTCGCACCTGCTGGAGAAGGTGGTGGCACTGACACACCTGAGTTGGGGGTTTATTCTAACCTGCAGGGTCTGGGGAGTCTGGGCCCGAGGGTTTTGGTTTCGGGGTGAATCACCGCTCAACAGTCTGAAATCTTGCAATGAACATCGAACTGAGATGTTGTGTTATGCAGAGGTCGGTTTCAGAAGAGAGGCAAAAGACAGGTCACCCCCGATGCCCGAACCCAGTAAATCCACAACTTGCGCCGACAACGGCATCGGTTCATTGGCTACCGGGGTCCCTGCACTGTGAATTTCCAAAACTCGTCGTTCTGTTTCATTCCGTCGACCATGCACACATGACAATGCACAAATGCTCGCACATAGTTGCGTGCAGATATGCCTCGTAAATATAAACAAACAAATAAACAGTCCATATTATTCATAAGTATGTATATATATATATATATATGTATATATATACATAGACAGAGAGAGATCATCTTCATCCACATTATATCACGCTTTAAAACTTTATGTTCTAGATTTGGCTATTGCGCTTGAAAATTAACTTAACATGGTATTGTGTTATTAACAGACAGAACGTAGACATTAAAAACACACGTACATATACTTATATATATGTGTGTGTATATATATACACCAAGATATGAGTAGATAGCTAGATAGATACATGGTAGATAGGTACGTAGTGATGAACGGATACTTGGGGTAGCGAGATAGATAGACAGATAGGCAGCTAGCTAGATAGGCCGGCAGGTAGATAGATAGATAGATAAACCGGATAGATAGACAGACACATGTACCTGCGCACGTGGCACCCGAACCTGCTGGCGCACGGTGCACAGAACAAACACAAGCAAAAACAAAGAACGCACTCACCAACTAACTAACCAACCAAACAAACAAGTGCACAGGCATACATGTATGCAGAGAGAGAATCCTCAATGTGGGTGCATGTCTGTACAGGGGCATGCAACAGACCACACAGGCATGTAGAGAAAAGCATGTGCCATGCCGACTTCTCGAAGCCGCCGGCCCCTGGCCATCAACGGATACTTCACCCGCTTTCCTTGGCATTTCTATATCAACCTGGCCAGGCCGCTGTCCACCCACCAGGCAGCATCTCCCAATCCCGCGCAGGCCGCTTTGGGCGCAGAGGCACGGACAAGGCGGCACAAGCCGTCCAAGTTGTAAACCATGCCTCATGTCACTTGTGGAAGGAGAAGAGAGGAGTCATTGCGGATATGACTCCACGACATGCTGTTGTGAGCCGTATAGAGACCTGATATTGTATGGCTGACAATACTGACAAGAGTACTCGTAAACCCGGCATTGAAAATGTGGACATTCTTCTTGACCAGTTCTTGTCATGACCATGCAAGATGTCGCCTGCTTAGTGCCAATGTCAGGCAACGTCAATCACCCTCTGCATGCAGCAGGCAGCAGCAACAGCATTGGCATCAGCATCGTCAGCATCAGCTTGGGCATCCGCACCACATACATTACCACAGCAGCAGGGGCCCGATCTTTAGACATCAAATGTGGCTTGTCATGGTGACGCTCACCAACCTGGTTTTGGTCCGGGGGGGGGGGTTCCAAGAAATTCGGAGGCAAAGATACGTTGACCACTGCAGTCTGACTTCTCTTCAACATTCCGCTGCGCCACCATGCATCGTTATCCTACCCACCGACTCCCACCACTCAGTACTCGTCGCTCCTGAAATCCCCTCAACCTTGCATGCGAACACCCTGACCTCTGACCTCTGTGAGGCCTACCCGGATCAGCTTCTCGGACTTTTCGGTGAGACCCTACGCTCTCCAACCTCGACCACCGGCACTGCAGCCGCTGAAGAGCACCAGTGCAGCGTTCTGTTGGCTTCCAGGGGCTTAGTGTTGGGAGGTCGGGGTTCAGGGCTCAAAGCTTCGGGGTTGTGATGGTCTGCATGGTTTCGGGGTCTCGTTTTGCAGAAGTGGCTGTGAAGGGGGCATAGTGAGATGAGCTCATGCTAACACAACCCAGTAACCCCGGACCCCGTTCCATGTTACTGCACTGTGTTATATTATACTCTACAATACAGCATTTTATACTGGTACTTCGCAGTCATAGCATTATCAGTGCAAGACCTACATCCCAGTTTAAACAACTGAAAGTGGAAGCCCCATTCGGCTGCTACTTGAAAGTTTGGCCGCTTGAACTTGTGCCGCTCTTATGGATATCGCTACACTACCTTGCTCTAGACATGTTGCAGGACGCTTGTTTCTTAAACGGTGGTTGCCGGATTTATGCCTCTGACTAGTTGCTATGGTAGCAGTATTCGGGATTACTATCGATCGGTCCTTCATGCCATGCTGCTCCAGCAGGGTGGAGACGGCAGTCGCCAAGATGTGGGCGCCCTGTTCTTGGAGGTACATCAATGCCACAAGACTTCAACCAAACTCTGCGTGCCTTACTTGGTAGTCCTTGGAATAAGGACCCCACCATGCTGTTCTCTCTTGGCTGGAGCTGCTCATTGTCGCAATCATTATGTGCTTTGGCCATCATTACGTGTGTATGTACGTATGTGCGTATGTATGTATGTATGTATGTGCATATGTAAACATATACTGTATATATATATATATATATATATATTTATTTATTTATCGGGCTCATATTCCTCCACATCAGCTGAGCCTTGTCTTCAGGCTGCTGGGCTTTAGGGCTTTTGCAGACAAAGGCTCCGACCCTTCTGATTCCGCTATCTGGAGCTCAGCCCAGCCGTCAATATGCGAATCCCAGTTTTAAAATGCTCTTATACGATTGAGGGTGAGTTTTCTGCAGGCTTAGGATCCGACGGGGCTTTAGGGCTTGGCGCCTAGAGCCACCTGCTTCAGCCTAGGAGTGTGCTCTGTTGCTGATGCTCTCCGTCTTCGGCTCAGGCATTCTTAGCAAGGAGCATAGCAGATGCCTGTCACGAGACTTTAGACTATCCAGAAGCTTACGACTTGCGTTCACGGCGACAAAAAGCATGGGCCGATCTGTTTGGGTTCAGAGTTTTGCGACGGGCACACCCCGAATTTTCAGATTGCTTCATCTCCAGCAAATACCGTTTGGCCCAAACCCTGGAACCACCCTAGAATCCTGATAGGCCCTGCACATCCCTGCACCCTTTTTTGCATCTGGTTTCTCTAAATCCTCAAACCCCAAAATAGGTGCTTCGTATAAAAGAATAGTGAAGAAACCCTAAGAAATAGTTTTGGTAATTGTTCATGTGCTACACCCACCAGCCTCAAAGTACCAGGTGTGACCGCGCCATGTTCGCGAAGTATTGCCCATCCACGAGTCCGAACTGCAGTACCTCAGGAAAGAGCTTTCCTGCCTTATATGCCCTACAAAGGTTCATTTTTTGCCACCCATCCAGCGTTTTGGGTGCAGGGCTACAGCTTCATGTAAACTAGAGATATGCTGTATGCGTTTGGGGTTGGGGAAGACTATACTATTCGTTCTTTTTCAATTTGGGGGTCCTCTGCCACGTCCCTTTCAATGGGTCTCGGTACAGGTAAAAATCTCTCTGTGACCTGTCAAATCGGGGCAGCGTCCGGCTTCAGAGACTTCGGGTATTTGGGCCTTTAATTAGGGTTCCTTCATGGGTTCCTTAAAAGGGTAGCATTTTTCAACATTCCACCAAAACGCCCCTGCCGTCTGAGAGTTGAGGTTTCCTCTCAGACTTTTCGGGTTTCAGGAGAAGCAGAATAGGAAAAGCTGGTTCTGGGACTTGTAGGACGACGGTTAAATGTGACATTCCATATGCAGACATGCATATAAGTATAGATAAACACATCTCTGCAGATATATATGTATATACACACACACAAAGAAGCTTTGCACACACCTGTGCACTCTCTCCGGCCAGCAACAGGTCTGGCCGCAGAGGATAGAAAATTTCAACGGCACGGACAGCCGGTCGCCTCAAGCTATTTGCAAGCCTCTCCCAAACCAGAAGAGCCTTAACCGTGAAAGTCTCAAGTTCGATTCAGCGGGTGCGGAAGTGCACGAGGCCCTGAACAACATCAGCCTTAAATCTGCAATCCTAATGACAGCTGGCGAGGTGCCCGATATAGGCATGAGCAGCTGTGGCGAGGAAGGGAGTCGCCCCCAGACCTCGTGCGAAAATTCCGCCCTTCCAGATCTGTCTGCTGCGCTTTTGCATGGACTCCAGGAAATCGCTGTGGGCCTTGGGGGAGTTTGGCGGTTTGAAACCATCTTCTCCCCGGAGATTTCGAAAGCCCAGTCGTCAAGATTCTTTACTAGCGATCCTTGCATTCAATAGATGTTGTCTGGCACCTGTCTGAATCTGCACTTGCTGTCCGTGTCGCGGGGTTCGTCGTGGCTTGGGGGGTGAAGGCTTCAAGGTATGCTTTCTCTGCACCAGTCAGTTCAGCCTGCGACCGCGCTTCGGCCCTAGACATCTTAGATTGTTTCAGAAGATCGAATTCAACTCGCCGCTGCAGAATCCGCCGGCAAAACTCCGGCCGATTTACTATTACGGCTAATGTTTACAAAGCTTTGGGCTTAAGATCTATAGAGATTCGAGTTCAGGCTTTGCTAAACATTTAAAACAAAGTTCTAAACCAAAAAGCCTCAATGCTGCAAACACGATTTTTCATTTCAGCCTTCCGGACCTTTCCAGAACCCGTCTTAAGCCAACAGTAGTAGTCCAATCCATCACTAGCGACACAAAGCCTTAAACAACCTCAGCCTGCAGGCATCTTCATCCAAAGCCCTTTACCATCTAACAGAAAGGCATTGTTAGCTACAGGTAGAACAGGGCTTCGGGGTATATTCTAGGATAAGTATAAGCAGCTCGAGGAACCCTAAGCCCTAAGCGAAAGTATTTGTATATTGAGGCCCCCATAGTTTTGGCTTCTGCAGCGACAGGCCCCTAAATTGAACCCGAAAACTTCCTTCATAATGGCCCCCTAGTAGTAGCAGTAGCAGTAGCAGTAGTAGTAGTAGTAGTAGTAGTAGTAGTAGTAGAAAGTTAGCAACAGTAGCAGCAGTAGTAATAGCAATGACAGTAGTAGCTAATAATAACAACACGAATAACAGTTATTAGTAGTCGCTGCTCACACATTGGCCAAAGAGCTGGTGACTCACAGTTTTCCTGGTCGTAGCAGTAGCCGCCACCCTCCAAATGGACATGCCACACGGTTTTTCCAACGTAGCTCTTCCTCAGCTAGGCCGTAGTTCCGAGGGGGTGGTTCTCAGAGTTTAGCATGCCAAACTTCGGTAAGGATTCAAAATTGCTTAACTAGCTAGGCAAGCTTCACTGGAACCGGGCTCAAATACATGGCACCAGGGCTGCCGTCGTTGCAGCGAGTGCCGGGTAGAAGGATCATCTTCAATGCAGTTGCCATGGCGGCAGCAGGGAGGACCCGAAGGCGGCGACTCTGATTGACGGTACCCTGCAAGGGTTGTGGGCTGAGGTATTGTTGCTACTCAAAGCCGCAGCAAACAGCTACTAATTACTCGTTTAGTTAGCCTCCGAATTCTAGTCCTATTGACCTACTGCGCTGGGGGTACGGGGACGTGTGCATCAAGCCCAAGGGAACGCAAAGGCAGCTTTTTGTCAAACGCAAAGGCAGCGACTCTACGTGGCAATACCCTGCAGGGGTAGTGGTCTGTGGTATTGCGGCTGTTCAAGACAGAGGGTGCGGGGCATGCTAACCAAGCCCAAGGGGAAAGCTGCAAACAAGTTCAAACAAGTGTCCCTTGAGCATAGTGGCATCAAAGTCTCGAGCTTGCAGCTGCTTTCCCATGCTTCTAATGATACGCTTGATCTCCGAGCAGGTCCACGCAGAATTACGCTGCCATATTTCGAAATAACTGCGCGTGCTGATATATACCACCTTGAACTAGCCAGGCAAGCGTGTCGGGCGGAGACATAAACATGTGCATGTCATGTGTGTAAATATACACACACACATATATATATATATATGTATATACATACATAGACGCTAAAACATACATACATAAATACATACATACGTACATGCATACATATACATAACGACATAACTACATACATACATACATACAGACAGACTTACATACATACAGACAGACTTGCATACATACATACATACCAGAGTTTAGCCTGCAATCTTTTTCGATAGGCCTCGGGGATGCAACTCAAACCTAGTGCCTCCGTGGATTCGAACACACGTGGGTACCGACATAAGGACCTTTGCCTCGGCTGTTGCATCCAGGCGAAGAGTCTTCCAAGCTATTAGCCCCGAAATCCGAGGTTATGAACCCGAACCGGCTTAGAGTTTATCCACCTCCAAATTCCCCCAGACTCCTCAGCTCTACCACCAGAGCCGGAAGGAGAACAAGTTGAATTCAACTCATCCCTTGAAGCTCCGAACTGATATTGAGCTTCGTACGGTTGGTGGTATAAGTCCTGCACTACCCATAATAAGCAATATACCATAATTTCCATAGCCTAGGGTCCTTAAGGTAATGCAGGATTTGTATCATCAACAGTAGTTTCGCAGTATGGGATGTTTCTGTCTTCACGGGGCTTTGGCGTGTGTCAGCGCAAAGCTCGTGTAGAGGTCTCGGACCAACGGATAAGAGCTTTTTGACGGTTGAGGGTTGGGGTCCTGGGTCTCAGTGTTTTCGGGATTTGGTGTTGAGGCTATAGAGCTGACGGATCTGCCTGGCTTGGCTGAGGCAGGGGCATGCAGCTTTGAGCTGGAAGCCAGCCTCGCAAAGGGGGCTCTGTGTGAGTGTCTACTGGATTATAGGTACATGCAACACTTCCTCTTACCCGTCTTACCCACAGCACCCCCATCTGGTTCGTGGTAGTGATATTGGTTGCTGTGGATAGTGATGTTGCCGCTGTTTCTTTCTTCAGTGCTCACGTCCACTATGATTTTGCGCCGCCTGGGCGCATCAGTCAAAGTCCTTCGGCGAAGCCAGCATAGCGTCAAGACAAAACAAGGACGCGACACACCGCACATCCTTGCATGCATTGGCCGATTTAGACCCTGAACCCTTGACAGTGAAACCCACAGTAGTTTCTATCGAGGACTGAGGGCACGGCGGAGCCCCGACCCATCACGGTGCGGCACAGGTATCAGCATACCCTGACAAAGGAGGCGACATGAGGTGGGACATCTGTTGTCAGTCCTCATCCCACCCCCCAACTTTACGACGCCGACGTTGCCAAAGATACGATGCGGAAAACATAGCAAGAAGGGAGCAACGGAAGCCGATGTCCGGCTCATAACCCCGAAATACACAGTTCAAAGGCAGTTCGGGTGGCAGAGTGGCGAGCATGAGTATGCCCATGTCCAGGTGCCTTCTGGATCTCTGACTTTAAGCTCTCTTTCTTGCCCATGTCCATCAGAACGGTGAACAAGCCTGGCTGGCTTCTGCTACTTCTAAGTCAGAGACAAAAATAAGCTGCTGCTGCTGACACTGCTGCTTCTGCTTTATACTCCTACTATCCTACCTTACTCCTACTCCTCCTACTCCTGCTCTCCCACTCCCACTTGCACTCCTGCTCCTACGCCTACTCCGCTACTGCTACTGCTCTCCTACTACTACTCCTACTACTACTACTACTGCTGCTACTGCTACTGCTACTGCTGCTGCTGCTACTATTGCCACTACTGCTACTTTTAGCAGCGGCGGTAGTAGTAACAGTAGCAGCCGGCGGCACTGGCAGAAGCTGTCATACTCATTAAATTAAAGGTAGCGTTACCGCGATAATGTCCATCGCATCCCTGTCCTCATGAGCGCATATCTGAGTCTTCTTCTTCTGAGACCCCGAGCCAGAAACCATCGGAGACTGAGTCAGAGAGCCTGGCCGCGCACGGGGACAATTCGAAAGAATTAGAAGACGTTTACGGGACTCACCATGGCAAGGCAATGTTGAACTCTTCAAGACCTAGTGATCTAGTGCTTGCGACTCTCACATGTCGGACGCTCGAGGCCAATTGCGGCTTCAGGTGTTAGGTTCAGGGATGTGTAGGTTCTAGGACTCTAGGATTATGCGGAGCTCCTAAGGCATACTATAGGTAATTATTCAAGCCTCTTTATGTTCTAGTATCTCTTTAGTCTATAACAAGCAAACCTAAGGCATACTATAGGTAATTATTCAAGCCTCTATATTCTATAGCATGACTACCCAGTATCATCCCTAGCAGTTCTCCAAGCCCTCCCGGGCTCTCCTGCAGCGCGCATTTGGAGCGTCTGCAGAGCAGACAAGCAGTCCTGAGCCGACCTCGCATTGATGTTTAGGAAAAGCGAGGGTTACTATAGGGTGAAATAAGGGTTCCTTTGAAGGGATCCTCTAAGAGATACAATAAGGCTTCGGCCCTGAAGCGCTTCGCGTCTTAACATCTCAGGCTTCCGACTCGAATCAAGAAATGACTAAAGTAATTGAAGGCTTCGGAGGTCACCCGCCTCAACCCCTTCCGGGCCCAGCATCGCAGGCCAAGACATGATGCCCAAGATCTACCCCAAGCATACAGCAATCGTCAACGCGAGAAATCGCTGAGGGACAAAATCACCCACCACCAGTGAGAATTAGTTCACAATATATAATAATGCTTAATACCATATAATAAACAATAACATATCTCTACAATCTCGATATATATATATATATGTGTGCGTGTGTCTATAATATATTTTTTTACATACATATCATATATATATATATGTATATATATATATAATACATCAAGACCCAGGTGGAGCTTCCGGGGCTCAGTGACTCGGGACCAGGCAGGGAGTCGGATACACCCAAGGAGTCCACGAAGAAGTCCCGGAGGCCGTGGTACCTCACGGAGTACCCCGTGGCCTCCTCATACCCGAGGGCGCGACCGCAGCACGAAATGCAAACGGTGTTAGTCTTCCTCCTCAAATGTCAAAACTCCGACATTTCACCTCGTAGAGCCCGAGCCCCTGCGCGATCGGAACGAACCTCGAAGCGTCTCTGAAGGGGAATTTCTCACGGCCAGCTGAGCAAACATTGCCAGAGGCACAGCGGCTGCAAGTTCACCCGCCCCAGCAGCTCACCCATACCTCAGTTCTGACTCGGAATGGTCGGTTGCCGCCGTAGCAAAGGGGAGAAAAGTAGACAGGTATAGTATGTATATATATATATATTTCTGTTTTAAAATTTAAATATTCAGGTATAGCCGGTACAGTGTATATATATATATATACACACATTTATCTACGTATTTATGAAAACTGTATATATATATATATATATATACACGTGTATGTATGTACGTATGTGTTTATGCGCATGTAATATGTAGGTATGCACAAGCATGCATGCATGCATGCTGGCAGGCAGGTCATACATCCCTCCACCCATACATGCACGCATATCTCTCTGTGTATGAACAACTGTACATTTGTGCGCGCAGGGCCCGTTTGTTGGTGACATACACATGCATAGGAACAGTGCTCAAAACATGATAGCTATTGCCACTCACACCGGGAGGCTTGGAACGACGTCCTGACAAGCGAGAGCTGAAACAAGGCAAGAAAAGTGGACTCACAGAAACACCACAGCCAAGCATGCAAGCATAAGACTTCGGTTTAATGCCAGCAGTAGCCTCACAGGCGTGGACCCCATACCCGAGTCGGTCTGCAGACAACAGGTCTAAAAGCACATCACACGTGGAGTCACCACAAGCAGATTCAGGGCAATTTGGCTCCCACAGGCACAGAGTCACCCGACGGCACGCAAAAGAAATAACTCGCAAAAGCTACTATGCAGCATAGTCGTGCAAACCCGTAGAAGCAGTAGCATGCACACACACACACAGCGAGTATACCAGTGTCTGTATACACACATATACATACATATATATATATATAATATTTATTACTATGTAATCTATGATGTATTTATACAGAGAGAGGTCAATTAGACATTGAATTCCTTCCAGCAGCCATACCAACAATACACTCAGTTAGGCGCAGGGCGCAATGAATCACAAGCTGCACGTGAACAGCTGAATGATTTGCAGGACAAGATGTGCGTATATGATGTGATATGTCCGTCAGAGTCAACAGAATACATATAATGGGTACGGAACTCACAGAGCTCCAGGCCGTCCAGGTTTGGTGGGAGGTAGACGCAGCTCTCCGCATCCCGGACGCCGACGTCCGGCACGAAAATCCTGCTAAGCACAACGAACTGAAATACTGCTCATAGGCTCCATAGTAGTTCCTTTTTGGGATTACCTTATAGGATTCTAAATATTAACCCCAAAAAGGAACTACTATGGAGGCTCTAGGTAAATCCTAAACCCTAAACCCCAGCAGCTGGCAAGCATCGAACGCGATCATGCGAGAAAGCCCACTTTGTACACTTTTCGGGCTTGCGAGGTTACCCCCAATTCCAACTTCCAACTGAGAAACCCGGTGTGCCGGGAATCCGACAGATAATCTGCAGATATATATAGCTACACACATACATACTCTGTTGATAAAAGCGGGTGGGAAGTCTTGTGAAGACTCTGGGACTATGGGATCGTGCCATCGGCATCTACACACCCTGTGTGCCGAATCCAAACCTGCTTCTTTTAACTAGCTCCGTAAGCCGTCTCAGGTTGCCGGCCCCATGCATTTACAAAATTAAGTCGCCCCTTACAGGTTCGCGGAATTTTCACTGCGCTTTATGACGGAGTCTTACTGCGCTTCCCTCTTTCTGAGCCCCGCCCTGTACATTACACATGTGCTGCTGCATCGGGCGCCACCTAACGGCCGAAAATGATGCAGGATGCCGATTGCTTCCTTTCTCATAACTCAGTCCTTTTTCACCTCAAGGAATCGCATGGAGAGCATCCTGAATCCTAGAAGCTCGGAATTCTCACCGGCTAGACGGAAGTCCTGGACCGCAAGGACGCGCACCATTCATCCCGCCAGTCCCGCTGTGCTCGAAAGGCTGCGTAGACCTGGGATATTCTGAAGTTCGGCGGGTCTCCCGCTTCAGTGCCCTCTAGCAGCACAATGGCACCGTTTGAGATGCTTTGAGTCCACCGAAATTCGTCGTCTCAGTGTCTGACATGACTGGACAGGTCTGATGAGCAGGTCAGACAGGACTCGACGTGGCGTGAACGATCCCTTGCGATAGACCAGGTGAAGTGATATAATGCATGGAACGCATTCAGTGCCCGGGGTTTACGTGCATTGAACGAACTTTGCAAGTAATTGCCTCCTCAGATATAACGACTGAGACGGACGTGAAGACTAGATCGAGCCGCCGCTGAAATTAAGGAATGTTACGCTGAATGGGTCAGTCTCAGTTTTCCGACTAAGCATCTCCCGACACTGATCGTGGCGCATTGTCCTTGCAACAGAACTTACAGCCAAGCTCGAGCTGGGCACACAATTAATGATTCATGATACTGAGCTGCAATGAAGACTGAACCAGCATGCGACTAAGAGCAACACACAGAACAAGTATATAGGTTCTTAAGTAAGCACACTCGAGTACAGAAAACCAGGGCATAAAGTTTGCAGATGGGATAGGGGACCCTAGCATAGCACTCTAAGTATTAGGATCCTTCTTAAAATAAGATACCCCTAAATTTCGGAAACTCTACATCCTTATAGAGCCCCTTAAAGGAACCCTTATAAAACCCTTTGAAGGAACCCTAAGGTACCCCTAACTATCGGAAACTCCCAGATAACAAAAACAGCCCGAGGCTGCCACTCGACGGAAGTTGGCAACAGGCACCGAGAGCCTCAAAGCCCAGGGGCGTTGGGTTTGGGGCCCGTTTTCCTACAAATATAATATAGGGAACCCAGAAATTCATATAGGTAAACTGTAAATATAATAGGGAACCAAGAAATGTATATAGGCAATTAAATATTTAGGCCCCTAAAGTGTTCGTGCATGCTGCCATGCACAATCAAAATGGCTGACTGCTCATTCACAGCGCATGAAACGGAGGCCGTGTCTATCGATGTCTGAGTCATGGTATTCGTGTAGGACGGGTCTCATGTTTTCAGTTTCGATTTACTTAACTGCACTTTGCGCGATGATGGACTCGCCGAAACCTGCCCCTGTGCAAAATAGCGCATGCGCAGCCTTCATGCCCACGGTCAGTACGAAGCAGCACTGAACATGGGAAAGAACCAGGCCTTTCAGAAACCTTCAGCAAACAGTCTTCGAAAGAACAAGGAGGAGGCCATCCTGTAAATGCATCCATGGTTGGGAGAAGCCCTCAAGCCGAAATAAGCCGCAATCCCGAAGATGTCGACTGCAACTTTTTTGAATGTTGCACGGCGCTGTACAAATGGCATGCATGCATCGCCTTGGTGTCAATGGCTTTTTACGCGTTTCTGACTCTTCTACATGGAGTAAGTCGCAGGTCTGCCTCGAGCCAACTAAGCTCGTGAGACAACCAGTGTTCAGACACAAGCGCTAATACTATGCACTCCCCGAGCCTAAAACCCCAAAACCATTTGACGACACCCATTCCAAGAAATGTATTATTTGGTGTAATTTTGCCATTTCCCATTTCCCCCTCCCCCAAGAAGGCTGCAATCCTGAGGACCCGCTGCCCAATGGGAAGCTTTGGGCCGGCACTAGCCAACACTCACACTGGAGTTCCCAACGGCTCCACGAAAAGGAATCGTCGAACCCTAGGGATGTACTGAGGCTTTTGGGCCCAAAGACCATACTATATAAGGCTTTTGGCCTATTTTGATGCCCAGGGGAATATTGATTCCATGACATGTCGGTTCTAACCAGTTCAAAAAGAAGTGCCCGGACCTGTCAGTAAGAGCAAACATGATTACGATCATGTGTATGACGATGACTCTAAAATTTTCTTGACCATCATCACCGTCTGTAGGAACCAACAATAAATGAAACTTTCGTAGCCTAAAGAAGCAGTACAACCTTGATTCAGTCGCAGGCTTTGCCGCACATCCAACTACGATACCGATACTGGTGGCCAGGGAGCATGCTACTTTGTTCCTGCACGCTCAAGAGGCCTACAATCAGTGTCGAATGATGCTCTTTCTCAGTCGTGCATTTGGGCAGGGCCACATGTTGCCGCAGAGCTTGATTTCGCAGGGCTTCGCAGCGGTCATTCCCACGAAAACCAACAAGCCACAACCCCTCACTGAGGTGCAGCTTGTCATTTGGGAACCCCATGTGCGATCAAGATGCAGAGATGGTAGGGCTCCGACAACTCTCGCGAGACAGGCTGCCAAAATAAATTTACATGGCTGGGTGGCATCATGGAATATACTACAAGACAGAGCCTTCAGGTGCCCGAAAGCCCCGTTGCCGAGGCACGAAGCTATCTGCGACGCGCAACATGCACAATGCGACAGACATCGCTTTCCCTGTTGCAACTGGAACCCCTATCCTGATTCTGGCAGGAATATATTATGTTATTATGTTCGAGTCTTGATAGCAGCAGCCCATACTCCCGTCAGCGAAAGCTGGCTTGCCTGGGAATGTGTCGGGGTGCCCTACATGAGTATCATCATGACTTAGGGTCGACGTGGCCACGCGGGTGCCCCAAACCCCATTAATTTACCTAAATCCTGGATCATCTGGAAGCTTAGTGAAACGGAATCTGCTACGGACAGGAACCTTTTAGCCCGGGTATGCTTAGCTGTCATGGCTTCTCTGCATAACTACAGCATAACTACCCAAGGAAAGCCACATCAGGTTTTCCGCTTGCCATGGCTTTCCTGCCTAAGGCCCTATACTTACACCCTACTTACGCCTCAAATCTTAGAGACCCGAAAAACTCAGAGGCCATCCTGTCTCACTCGGATTTGTAAGAGACCACTTGGGTGCTGTCACGGATGCAACAGGCGACACTTCGATGTGCCTCATGCTTCGCGATCAGGAAAGCCTTTGGTCAGAAGCTGGGGGTTGCGTTGGACATCGTTGCATTATATTCTTGTGGATATTCTCACGAAACAGTTGTTATGATTATTCTTAGTATTACTAGCTAGTATTTTCACAATTACTATTACTATAGTGCTAATATTGTTGGTGTTCTTGCTTCTGTTGGTATTCGTGCTTTGACTGTATTCTTTTTACCCAGAGGCTCCATAGTAGTTCCTTTTTGGGATTACCTTATAGGATTCTAAATATGAACCCCAAAAAGGAACTACTATGGAGCCTATGGGTATGTTCTTCTTACTTTTCGGGGGGACTCTGCAATGGAGCCTCTGGAGTTGAGGGGCGCGAAGGGTAGCGTAGTACAGTGGATACGGTTGATGGACAAAATCCTGCATGACCCTAAGGACCCTAAACTATGGGAATTATGGTATATTCCTTATAATGGGTAATGCAGGATTTTGTCCATCAACCGTATGGTTGGATTTGGAAGTTCGGGTTCAGGCGTTGCTTGAATGACCATACACAGCGTAGCGTCTCTCGAACTTCACTGCAAAGGCGTGTCACGAAGTTGTCTGCTGTACTGGCGCGGAGGAATGCGGGCGGTGGCTGGCTGGTCCGAGCATACAGAGCAAGGTGTACGCTCTCGCAACTCGGACAGAGCACGGTTTAGGTTTAGAAGCTCAGCGTGCCTCAGAAAAGCTGTCTATCAGGCGTTGTTTGCAGTAGTTGCACATCATAAACGATGCTGCAACAGCTCGTCATCGCCGTTTCTTCAACAGACGGGCAAGCTCCGTGTGGTCTTAAGAGCTGCAGCCCGCACCCCCCACAGGGGGCAATTGTAAGCTGTTAATTGCTCGAGTCCCGCTTGTTCGTGTCAGCCCCAGCCTCGACTAGCAGACAGTAAATCTCCACGTGCCCGTGAGCGGCTGCAAGGAGGGCAGACTCATCGTATCGAATGTCTCCTGCGGAGGCTGCAGGTACGGGACTCAAAGCACACTTGCCATCTAGATCGTGTACGTCCGTGTCAGCGCCAGCATCCAGAAGAAGATGGGCAATATTGACTTGATGTGGTCGTTACACAGTGCGTGCACGAGGGCGGGCAGACTTCAGCACCAGCATCCAGCAGAAGACGGGCAACGTCAATGTGACCAGCGAAGGCTGCATACATGAGAGCTGTCTTGCCAGCCTGCAAGTCCTGCAAGTCCTTGTCAGCACCAGCATCCACCAGCAGACGGGTGATCTCACTGCGCCCGTTAACGGCTGCAAGAAGGAGCGCAGACTTACCAAAACAATCGCACACATCCTTGTCAGCACCAGCATCCAGCAGAAGTCCAACAATCTCAGTGTGACAGGCGGAGGCTGCAGACATGAGAGCGGTCTGGTGATCAGCAGCCCGCAAACCCTTGTCAGCGTCCGCGTCCACCAGCAGGTGATCTTAGCGTGCTCGTTAAGTATCGGTTGCAAGAAGGAGCGCAAACTTTCCAAAACAATCGCGCACACCCTTGTCAACACCAGCACCCAGCAGAAGACGGGCAATGTCAACGTGACCAGCGAAGGCTGCATACATGAGAGCTGTCTTGCCAGCCTGCAAGTCTTGCAAGTCCTTGTCAGCGCCAGCGTCCACCAGCATGCGGGTGATCTCACTGCGCCCGTTAACGGCTGCAAGAAGGAGCGCAGACTTACCAAAACCATCGCGCACGTCCTTGTCAGCGCCTGCATCCAGCAGAAGTCTGGCAACCTCAGTGTGACCGCCGGAGGCAGCATGCAGCAGAGCTGTCCGGTGATTTCCATCGCGAGAGTCGTTGTCCGCCCCAGAGTCCACCAGCAAACGGGCAACGTCAGTGTGGCCCTTCATTGCTGCAACTATGAGGGCTTTGCTGTAGTAGTCCTTGTCAGGCCACACTTGAAGCACACGTTGTGCTGCTTCAACACAGCCGTTCGCGGCAGCATAAGACACAAGCTCTTCTCCAGCCTTGCGTTTCTGCTGCTCGTTGGTAGTATCAATCGACAACAGCAGCTGGACCTCGTCTTCAAGTCTTCATCTTCCAAGCAGGCACCATCACATACCAGCCGCTGCAACCAGACCGGGAAGCCGTGCTCTGTTCGCAAATAATGCTTCAAGTCCCGAACACGGAACTTCTCCCCAGAGACAGCGACTAGCTCATCGCCAAAAGCCAACCAAATCCGCAGCATTGCAGGAACTTAGGGCCGTAAGATTTCTCCTGCTCAGGAACAGAAGACGGTTTGAGCTTTCGAAGCTTCCAGGCTTGAGGTGAGAACCACTACCATCTGCCGATTCTACGGATGGAACTTGAGCATCCAACAATCGCAAAGTCATTTGCACAATTTGTGAGGCAGAAGCCTGATCAGTCGATGGTTGGGTTCCAGGACTTCAATATGTAATTAACGTCTAAATAAACGGCACATGCGCACACAAACGAACACACGCGCACACACACACACACATCTCTCTTTCTCTCTCTGTCTATCTCTCTCTCTCTCTCTCTATACAAGTGGCGTAGAAGTTCACCAAGGCATCGAATGCGCTTCCTCGGCCAGTCGTGATAATTTAATCGCAAGCTGCTCGCAAGGATGGGCTCGATGTATCGGTTCGGGAAGGCCGCTTCTGCCCAGTTGGGGAAATTGCACCACCACCGCCCAACTACAGCCAAACATACCCCAAGACTTTACGTTTGAAGGTGCCAATTACCCAAGATCGAGAGGGTTCGCTTCGCCTATTCTCGGCTACGAATTTCCCATATCCACATGACATGCTATCCTCTGTATCCAAATGCTATATATACTATATACCCAAATACTACATCCCCAAGCCGGGCAAAGCGAGTTTGATCCATGTTATAGTTCGTGCGTAGTATGGAGAATGGTTTTGTTCGCGTGCGCGTTGCGAAAAGCTCTCGTGTTTACTCAATGACGTGCCACTGTGCTTATTCTTCAGTTACTATTTGTTCAACATTTCATTGTTTCAAGCATTCCGCACAATTTCTCTCCTTCCATTTTCTGAAAAGTCGTTCCAATCCAACAGGTTGGAAGATTTGGGTTGGTCATTCAAAATTCAAAACATTGTAAATGTGCAAAAACTTTCAATGTCTTCTAAAGTTATGAATTTCTCGATTGATCGATCCGCTTCTTGTCCTCTTTGATCTTTCTACAAGGTTGACGTCTGTCACAACGCTTTCAGACTGTACTTGATCAACAGCCTGTGCATGCACTTGTTGGGCAACTTACGCAACTCAACTGTTGCAAGACTATGATATATTATGATCAACTTCATGGGTTTTCGAGCCGCAGATCTTTGTTTTGTGCTGTACTTCATTTGGACCTTATGCTAGAGCGTGCACTTGTTGTGCAACTTATGCAACTCAACTTTTCAAGACTATGACCAACTTCGTGCGTTTTCGAGTCGCAGATCTTTGTAATGTACTTTATTTGGGCCTATGCCAGAACGAGAGAGAGACAGAGAGAGGCAGAGAGAGGGAGCTGGAGAGACGAACCTCAAATATACTGCTCTTCAGCAAGACTCTGAGCGTGGTCGCGCTGAAGACGCAGTTCTGAAAGATGAGCCACAGTTCCTTCGGTGATTGCACGAATACGTGAAACCAGACCTGCACAGTAGGCTTTCTAGGACTGTAGGATGTGCGGCTCACGCTTCAAAAACTTCAGGTGCTGTGCCCCGGTTGTTCTGGTCACTGATGCGGGCCCGGCAAAGCTTCAAGGCCTTCGGTGCGGGGTCCAGAAGCTCCGACGATGAGAACCTCTCGACATCAACTTCTTACTGACCGATCTTCGGCCAATCGGAACCCTCCATAGCATGGACAAGTCATCAACGCTTATTAAAACTCTGTAAAACCTAGACTCCAGCACTAAAAGAAAACATGGGAAGCGCCTTTTTCGAAGCTATCGAGCTTGGACTCTCTCGCGTTGGAGCACAGCTCAGCCCAAAAGCCCCAACTCTCAAAAAGACCGAAACTATAGTAACTATAGTATCTCCTCATAGCCGCAATCTAATAGTTGCTGTACAGTATACCACAAAACCCAACTCTACACTCCGCACTCCACAACAAACATCGTCAAACTTCCAAAGTCGACCCTACCCCGAAAGGAAACCGCACACGACACGTTTGAACTCCCAAGCTTCGGAAACCCCGCGCACCTCAGCAGCCAAGATTCGAGCAGCCGCAAGGTCCAAGCTTTCAAGACCCTTGGTCAGTGGTTCATCGAAGCTATCGCAAATGTTGATACATTTCTCCAGGTGCGCATCTATGCCGCCTTTTGGGGGTCAATCACTTTGTGTTCTTGAGCCGGGTGTTTGCATGTCCTACGGCTTTCCTCACCGCAACCCCCACTTTACGCCGCCATCACCAGTGTCACACCGTTTACATTCCTCACGATCATCGCTAGCCGCTAGCTCCTTCACAAATAGTCAATTGTGCGTTGGCAGTCTTAGCAGACATGGAATTTCGCGTCACCCCGGACAAGTAACGTCAACAAAGCATGCTGAAACAGCTCACTTCCGGCCACCGGCTTTGTGCCTCCATTGGGCTATTTCGGTACCAAGGGGCTGGCATCCAAACTCCTCGCGCATGCAAGAAGGGCCGGAGGTTTCATTATGCTGACAGGATGCATGCAAAAACAAACGCCTTCCGCACAGTTGTCGAAGTCTGTCGAAGTGCGACAAGAAAACTCTGAGCATCCTGGCGATTTCTTCGGTCATTCCCAACAAAGTCAAACTCCTGCTCGAAACACCACACCCTTTCCCACCTGCTTAGGGTTTTCAACTCAAGGGTTTGGGGTGAAAGGTTGTGGTGGTAGAGATCCGGGGAGGGCTCGTCATCCAGGTATTGACGATGCTTAAAGGCTTATAGGTATTGAAGTCAAGGGCTCAGATTTAGCTTGGGATTGGTGTCTTACTCGTACCTTGGCGAATATCTCAACCATACCCAAGATTTCAGATCGAGATCATAGGTTCAGGGAGGAGCGCGGTTTCATACAGCTTGTCCCAAATCCCTCAAAATATCGAGTGTTGTACCAAGCCCCTTATACCAAACCTAACAGTGTTTCCAAGTGCAGGATTTGAGATGGATTCCGGGCGCTGTCTGGGCATGGAACAAACCTCGAGGCGGCAGCCCTAAAGTTGAAACCGAGGTTGCATTCCCACTCCTTCTTTTTGATACTCCCCTGTGGATCTGGGAGCTATGAACACATGACCTCGAACACACACAACCTATCACACTCCAGATCCATGAAAAAATGCTGGGCTCCCGATCCCTACCAAGACAAACCCTGTCCTGGTAGATGGAGGGGAACATCACCGGAGGAGGCCACACCAAGGGGACCCGCGTGCGAAGGCACCAGAGTCCCCGCTTGAAGGTTAAGGCGCATGCCTCGGGAAAAGCGCCGGCGCGTGTCAGCATGGGAGACAGGGTTTAGGGTTTAGGGTAAACCCTACACTTTTTTCCTTTGAAGTTGGGGCGTAAATAGGCTGGACTGCACCTCCTCTCAGCGCCTTCCTCTCGAGTCCGGTGTCCTCTCTCCCTCCCTCCCTCGCTCTGTCTCTCTGTCTGTCTCTCCGTCTCTCTGTCTGTCTCTCTCTCTCTTCTTTCTTTCTGCCGGGCATAAGGGGTCGTCGCGACGACCCTCAGGCACTTGGCCCGCCCGACCACCCTTCTGTTTATTAAGTGGTCGGCTTTGGGGTTAGTCCAGACTCTCTCTCTCTCTCCCTCCCTCCACTCACATGCACACACACGACCTTCTGTGTACTCAGGAATTCAAGACTGATTGCAGCTTTCGCTGCCGCCACGCAGGTGTCGGCTAGCAGCATTCGCCCAGCTCCTCGTAGCTCACCGGCGCTGTCCACGAGGAATACTGCACAGCAAGGCTGCAGAATTGAAAGGCTTCGGGCTTGGGGTCGGGGCGCCGATGCAACGGGTGTTGATGCAGTTCCCGAAATGTCAGCGTTTTGGGTGTTAAATTGACCAGATGCCCAATTTGACAGGATTCGTGCTTCTTCGTGTGATGATTGCGTTGCTGCATGCCTTCGGCCTGAAGCCGACGCGCATGGAAACCAACCTTCAACAGCCACAGAATCCCAAATGTGAAGCTGTTCCTCTTAAGCTGTCGGAAGCAGCTTGAACAGCATCGTCTTAAACTTCGTCCCTCGTGCTCCACTATGTGAGGAGCTTGAGTTGCAAGTAGGGCCGTGGCTCCGAACCAGGTTCCTTTGATCATCCGGGCTTTCGTGTTGCACGCCTGTCAGTCACCTTTTCGCAGCGCCCCGAAACATTGGGACATTGCAACTCCACTCCTCTCGGATCTGGCCCACACTCCTTGATGCCTGGAACTTTTTAGGCCCTAAGCCCTAAACCCCTAAACCCTTAAGACCCTTAGGCCCCAAAGCCGATAATAAATATCCTCTGGGCAGGTAGGGTCTCCTGTCGGCCAAAAGATGTTCATGGAGAAGGGCCGGCCGTCTTTCGCATCCACCAGCAGCCCCTTGTAGATCTGCCTGCGGCTCAGGATTACAAGAGAAGGGATTCAGCTAATATCGGGGCCTTAATAATCAGAAGAAGGTTTTGGGGGTGTATTATACTATGATTGTAATAAGGATTCCCCAAAACCCTTATTCAAATCATTAAGGCCCTTACATTAAGGGGTTTTGTCTTTATGATTTCCCCCTTCGCCTGGATCCTCTCGGTTTCTGACTGCCCTTTCCGATTTATTAATAAATTAAAATTTGAGTTGAGGGGCAAACCAGAAATCGAGGCCGACAGGCCGACCAGCGCCGGGCCACCGGGATTGGCTGGTTGCAACAGAAGGAGAAATGTGATGATTGTAGTATCATGACCATTACGATGGCTATTACTGTGTGTTAAATATCGTGTTTGGACGAATTCAGAGATGGACAGCGGGCTCACTGAAAGAGGCTGGCCTCTCTCTTCATCCTTGCTGGCTCTTGGGCCTCCCTTGCTGTGCTACAATCTGAACTTAACAGTTCCGAATTTGCATCTGATGTCGTGCTGTAGCCGGGTGAGCTGCAGATGCTGGAAGGAGGGTGCGGCCAGGACTATATAGTGACTAGGTGGGCATTTAGGCTTGCGCGTTTAGGGCCCGTCCTGGCAAGGCCCCTGGTGGCAATGAAGTACGACGCCATCGCCACCCACCGGCAAGCTTCCTTCAAACCAAGTCTACAAAAGCTTCCAGACATACAGTCAGAATTTCAAAAGTAAAAGCATTTCAGGCTAACGGGCTGCAAAAGGACTCATATATGGGCTGAGGCTTTATGCACGTGCGGTTAGCTTCCAGGGGGGAGACCACAAGAATGACTATAACGATCCAAACCGACGCCTCAAGCTACACACACAAAAAGGCCAGATGTGCCGTACTTCTTATAAACGAAAACAGCAGGAATGGGAATAGGAACTGCAATAGTAATGGTAACAATGGCAATAGTTGATAATCGCAACAACGATAACAACAACAGTAATCGCAACAACGATATCAACAGTATTAAGTGTACTAGTCACAAACATAAGAATAGTCATTAATAACAGTGGATTTTCGAGCGACCCTCGAATTCGGTGTCAAGTTCTTGCGACTTATGGCCTCGAATCTGCGGCCCGCGAACACTTCGAAGACAAGCCAGGATTCATCTTTGAGGCGACAGGGTCCGAATGTGGCGCTGGGCACTGGAAGGAAAGGACACAACAGCCTGTCTCACAACGGCTCGGGCTGCGACTCTTTATGGCTTGGCGAGAAGGTGAGACTTCTGACCACGTCAATGAAAGCAGCTTGGTTTCTAAGCTGCTGCCTGGACATGACATGAGAAGCTTGTGGATCCTCACGTCTGCAGTGTGTGTCCTCAGGCGTTTAGTTTGGCCTTGGGCTGAGACTCTGATTGTCGATCTATCGCCAAGTCCGGTGCAGAGTCCTGGCCAGTCACCACCACCAAAGACTTGCGGCCCGGTTGGCTGAATGACTGCCCCACAACGAAATGCCAAAAGACCCCTCCAAATCCCTCCAAGCTAGGCTTCATGTAACTCGAAACGAGTCTCGACGAACCAAACCCCTCAGACCCCCTTTTGGACGACGTGCTTGTGCGAGCCTTCAGCATGGACCTGGCCATGGCCCAGGACCCTCGAACGACCCGCCGGTACCTGAGATGCGGTTCTTCACCGGTTTTCGTCACTTCTCAAGTCGGGTGCGCGGTCACATTGGCAAGTAGTTCTATAAGCTGTTTGCAGTCTCTTCAAAGTGTGGGACCCGAACCTCTGACCCGAGCAGTTCTTCTCGACTCGCTTCGGAGGATGTGCAGCGCAGTTCGCCCCGGCGCCCGGCACCCAAAAGGCTCAATGCAGGGGCCTTAATAATTAGAATACAATTTGGGGGTATACTGCACTACAGCTATAATAAGGAACCCCCCAAAACACTTGTCCATTTATTAAAGCCCCCTACATGAAGATCGCAAAGCCCCCTCTCCAAATATTATCCTGTTGCCAACCTGGCGAACTATCGACAGCAGCTGCAACTGCCATAAGACCCTACTGTCATATAGGGGCCTTGATAATCAGAAATAGGGTTTTGGGGCCCATCATACCATACTGGGAGCAGAGTGAACCCCCAAAATAGTATTGGTAATTATTTAGGCCCTATATTACTTCAAGTCGTCACGATACCAAATCGGGCGCAAAGCGGCTGATAACCGCAGGTGGGGCATCTCAGCGCATTGGCGGGCGATGACTTGGACCAGGTATGGAAGCAGGAGCGATGAACCCAACGCCTGGGAAAGCTCGGAATAACATAATGTAGGGGTTTTAATGTATTAGGGTTTGAAATATAGGGGGTCCCTTTATAGTATAGTTATAATAAGGAACCCTAAGGAATTCTATTGGTAATTGTTTAGGCAATGAACCCAGCGCCTGGGAAAGCTTGGAAGAACATATGGGGGTTTCCGAAAATAGGGGACCCTAATATAGTAACCGAAATAGTAGGATCCTTATTATGAGGGAAAGCTCGGAATAACACAATGCAGGGGCCTTAATAAGTAGGATAGGGTTTGGGGGGTCCTTTTATGGTATAGTTATAATTATAATAAGGAACCCTAAGGACTAATATTGGTAATTGTTTAGGCTTCTATAGTATCCCAGCCAGGGCCTTGGAGGCTTAAAAACAACGATGGCATGAAAGGAACACGCGCCAGACTGCCAGGGCTACCAGGGCTGGCTCGTGCTTGGGAGCTGTGGCTGAGCAGTTCGGGGAAAGAGCCGAGCTGGAGTGACCATTTGGACCTTCCTGTTGGGCATACCCATAGGCTGCATAGTAATCAGTTCCTCTTTGGGGTTCATATTTAGAATCCTTTAAGGAAATCCCAAAAAGGAACTACTATGGAGCCTATGGGTAGTAGGTAGGGTAAGAGATGGGCCAATGGGGAATGTAGTTTTCTTGCAAGATCATCGGATAGAGCCCCTCAGGGGCAAACTTAATGAAGCCCCCAGGCTCCTTGACGGGAGGATGTTTGGCGAAAGACATGCATTGTATAGCTTGGAAACCCTGTGCGCCGCCGAAGCAGGAGTTGGGGCCAATGACTTTTTCTGCCTTGTGCTCAAATCAAGTTTGCATGAGAGTTGCTGTGTAGGCTTCGGGGCAAATGGCTTCGGAAGGCCAGCCCGATATTCCAAACCCACTAATACACCAAGCTGAAACTCCCCCAGCAGTTCCACACCACCAGTCGCAATCAGCCACATCTTGAGCTCTGAGTCTCATGGCGCAATCCAGACTCTCAAAGTCATGGGGACCCTTAGGGAGGGGGGTAGGGGACTATACTTCCTTAAACAAGCCTTATTCAGTCCTTATTATTGGCATTAAGGCCCCCTACCCCCCTCCCCCCCAACCCCCCTAAGGGTCGTTATGACAAAGCGAGGCACTGGGTTCCTCGACATCGACATGGCTGGAAGAAGTCTGAATCCTCCTGCAAGTCTTCCCAACAGATTCGGCACATCATCGATGCGGTGTCAACCTGCCGTGGGAGTTTAGTCTTCGGCTTTCGAGTAGCAGCGGGCCTTTACGAAGCACATTCAATTCACTGCAAGTTATCCTTTATGTTGGTGTTGGCATTCGTCGTAGAAGCTCGTGGGGCACAGTGTCTCATGAGCATGGCAGCAATGACCGACATCTTCAAACAGACCTGGAGTCAGCGGCCTCTGAAACCGCGTCAGCGTTGTCCGGCATCTTCATGGCGATGGCAGGAGGAACGGATTCATCAAAGCCTACCTGAAGCCCGTGCTTGCGGCTTGGCCCTGGCCTGGCCTGGAAGAAGTTTGGTGTATGCTTCATTTGGGCCTCATGCAGAGCCTGGCATGTCTTGGCTGTGAAGTGTGACGAGGACCTTCTCATGCGATTTCTAACTTGAAGCATCTGCGGTCGATAATGCTGGATCAAGTCTGGTTTGCTTGTATTTTTTCCTTTCCGCTGCTTGTTCAATCGCACGTGTAGAGGATTGTGATTATTACGTCGACTGCAGAGCTGGAGCAGAATCAAGCGGTCAAAGTGGACACGTCCGTGCGTGCATAACCACCACTGCGAAACCCCAAAGCCAAGCATCCTGTTTGAACATGAAGTCAAGCCTGAAACCTCTCACTCTTTGCCCTTCTTTGTCTTGTTCTCTCCGTCTTCACTGCCTCTGCTTGGCTGTCCGTGAACCAGCGGGGAAATTGTATGTGGCTCTTCGCGTAGTTCGTCGTAGTTGTAAGACTTCCGAGCGCCATTGGGGCTTGCAGAGGCTATTGAGTTTAAGACAATTTTGGCGAGAAGCCTGCATAGCCTGCAAATTGCACACCCTCAACCCACTCGTTCCAAGGGAGACGCTCAACTTCATTTGTAACTCTTAGTATTAGTAAAGGCCTGGAGAACCCATGGCCCTGGTCCTCAAAGTATAACTATAACCACTGCAGAAAACACGTACAAGGAGAAGCTTGGTCGCAAACTTCTCTCCGGCTGCCTCCAACATCGGCTCGAGACACCTGCTCATCTGGTCTTTTCGCCCATGGAATTCGGGGGAAGTCTGCCTGGAGTCCAAAACACACCGAGGGTTTGGCGGAGCACAGAAAGCAGGTGCAACACTAGTCGTGGGAAACGACGAACACTGATAACAGTCGAAACTGTTAAGGCACTGGGACTGCTGCATTCTGGCAGCAATACCACGACGGGAAGCAATCTTGCATACACGCGCAACATACGTCGTATGATAGATCATCTACTGATCGTGTACAGTATACAGGGACTGCACGGCGTTTCACCCACCACCGAAACCCCAGTAATTGTACTTTCTGCTCCTGCTTTCTGGAATAGCATCTGCTGACCTTCAACATCCAAATACCTGCGAACTCGACGCGAATCATGCGTGAGGCCACTGATGGCCACTGGCCTTTCAGACAAAGACTTTGCATCGACGTCCAAAGTCACGCCGAGCGAGCCTGGCCAAGTGAGACCCGGACCACTGTGACGCTGTATGATACCGAATATTTCCAGCTGCTCAAACTCAGGCTCCAACTCCGATTCCTACTCCAACCGCTACTAGCCATTTTCTGCTACTGCTACTGTTGCTGAACTTCTACTGAAGTACTGCTACTCTACTGCTACTACCACCCTTGCTGCTCCTACTCCTACACTAATGCGACCGCCACCACCGCTGCTACTGCTACCGTCGCCGCTGCTACTGCTGCTGCTACTATGCTTCCACAACCACCACGGCTCCTCCATTCTGCTGGAGATATGCTTATGTAGGTTCTTTGTGTTCGCTTTCTTCGGATTTCGCCCCGCCACAAGCCAGGATCCTACAACCTTATACTCTCAACGGTATCACTTACACTCTCCGGCTCTGCTTGTATGCTACATTAGGCATGCCATGAATGAAGCTTGCTGGTATGCCGTCGTAACACGTGGTAAGACATGGCCAAACCCCATCGGGCACTGCACCGGCAACAAAGCTGGCGCTGACGGCTGACGGTGGCAAGGAGCTTAGAACTATCACCAGCAACCATAAGTTGACCAAGAAGCCGAAAGACCAATGGTTCGACTAATAGTAATTGGGGGTCTCAGTATGCTAGAATTCCCAGTTTATTCAATATATAGTATTCGTCGCTGGTTTTATCATCACCACTCTCTCTCTCTCTCTCTCTCTCTTTCTTCTTCTTCTGCAAGACACCAGGGCCCCCCCCCCGTGTTTGTGGGGCTTTGTTGGAGGAGTGTGAAAACAGGATATTTCCCCCCGGTCTGTTCGGAATGTTTACTTGAGTATGGAGGTATCCGGGGATCGACAATCCTGTGCACAACATGGCCTCTCACTTAGCTGTTGGGGGATTCTCTGTCTCTATCTCTCGCTCTCTCTCAATCCGCGCTAAATCCCAGGGGCTGAGCTTCGTGCTGAGGCAGCGCCGCCTCAGAAGAATATCCATCCATGGTCTATAGTAGGGCTTTGTGATTGGCGGTGCAGGTACATAGGAGTTGTTGCGGAAGGGTGCTGGACTGGAGTTTGGCGGTGTCGGGCAGGTATGGGAGAGTGAGAGATTGAAGTCACACAACATTGGCGAACCTGTGAGCAAGTATTTGACTGCAAGTAGGTCTGAACTCAGCAATAGTCATCTCAACAGAATATTCGGGTAACAGCCTCTTAGCCCGCAGGCACACAGTGTCGGGGTAGTTTCTTGGAGGCCATCCCTCCGCACCGAAGTAATGCACATAAGTCACATAAGCGAATTGGAACTCTGATAGAAAATCAGTTGAGGAGTTCAAGCAACAAGAAGCAGAAGCATGAATAAAAGGACACCGAACCTTGAATTGGATATGCCTCGATCGATTTTCAGCCCCCAAGCTGGCACCAGCTTGGGACAGGGGCCCAAGAGGTTCTCGGGTTTAGGGTTTAGGGTTCATAGCTTTTGCCGAAACCGCAATGCTGTGATGCTTGATATACTGCCACCGGAACAAACTTAATGCCATGCCTCCATTTAGGCCCCACCACCTATACAAACCATCTTGTCCATGAAGCACTCCTGCTCTAAAGCCCCTGAGGGGCACTCTGCAGAGGGCGGTCTGCTAGGCAAACGGGACCGTACTTTAATCGTTGGTCAAGATGCCCTGGAGCGATCGGAGCAAGTCCGGAGGCCCCCTGTTTGGGGTTTAGGGGTTGACCCTTTGCCAGGCTCCCAGGCGCTTCAGGTGGGAACTCGCCGCCCTTCGCTGTGCACAGCGGTGGTGCTGCCGACGATGGCCTTGGCAGAGGCCAAGCCCCAAAGCCAAAGATTGAGGCTCATACTCGCTGACTCATATCCCGTTGTACGATCGACTGCATGGTCTTTACTCGCTAAAGTAGTTTATATCGACGATGCGGAATACGGGCCTGCTAGGTAAGATGGTGCCCGTGCTGTCAATTTGGGTCGATTGGGCCTGCTTCGTTCAGCTTTCGTATCCAGTCGAGGCCCCCGCTGCTTCTTGGTGAGCAGTTGCACCTGGTGCTCACATGATGGGTGCAAGGCAAGCAACACTCGAACCAATCATCGAAAGCTTGTGCTAGGAAGTGCGGGCAAATGTATAGAGATTTCTCCCACATGGCTCAGAGCATATCACGTGCGAACCGATGTGTTGAAACATCTGTAGAATCTTGCAAAGCATGCAGCAGCACTCACAGCAGAAACAACCCCCTCACAAGTCATGCCCAGTAAACGGGGTGCTATTCACAAGGACTCCACACTGCCATCAAGGACTCCACACTAACATCAAGAAGCAAACCTCAACTTTATATATATATATATATATATATACATACTTAATCTACTATAAAATACATAGTTGCTCTCCGGGGGCCCTGCACCCAGCAGGAAGGGGGCGAAGTCGGCAGAGAGACACTGCGAGAGCTCCCAGCAGCCCTCCTCACCAATTCGCCGGGGAGTTCTCTACATTGTCCCGTTTTGGGTCCTTTTTGTACGGGTGTCGCATGATTTTGAGCACCTAAAACAGGGCCCTAATTGAGAGAACTACCCAATTCGCATCTTTGTGCTCACGGTAGCTATCACTGGTGTCGGCATCCTGATCTAAAGCTATGCTTCTGCTTTTGGTAGGCCCGAGCTTACTGCTTCAACCGCTGCTCGTCTTAATGCTCGAAGTAGCCAGCACTGTACACGAACTGCTGCTGCTGCTGCTGCATCCACTGCTGCAACGTCGACAGCCACGGCTACCACCCCGCCGCCGCCACTCCCACCAACACCGACACGCACGACAGCGACTGGACGAGGAAGAGCACGATTCTGCCTGCTGCTTAACAGCACGACAGGCGGCAAAACAACATAAAGGCCAAAAGAAAAAGGTTCATGATCCAGATGCCCTGAAGATGAAAACACAGGGACACCGGGGGTGTCGCTGCGAAAGATCATAACATGTGACAATGGTGATGCTGGTAAAGGCCGCCATAAGAAGACGACGGAGGCGATGGCCACGGTCGGTGGTGATCATGCTGCCAAAGCTGATGGTTCTCGCGATGATGATGCGGATGCTCGAGGGGCTCGTGGTTATGGTCAGTGGTGTGGCGGTGGTATCAGGGTGAGAATCGTAGCATATTAGCGACGAAGGCGATGCCTACCATCATGGTCAACATGTCATATGGTGCGATGCTAAATTTTCGGCGCTCACACTCGGACAATCCAGGCGAGGCATATGGTTCGGAGTCTGCTGAGTGAGACAAATCTAAGGGAGCCATACCAAAACATTTTGATGAGAAGATCCCAATCTGGCTGAAACAATAAAGTGACTGCTCCTGCAAGTATGCTAAATTTCAAGGCTTGTGCAGGACTTTTCATGAGTTGTCTGCTGCTGTCATGCGTGCCTTCTTTTGGAACCGGACTTGATGACTGCCAGCACTGCCTCGTCTGCCGTTCTTCAGCCGAGGCCCGAAAAAGTTAGCACACTATCACTCCACTCTCTAGGATTGGTACTCCATGTAACGACCACCGAATGCTGAAGCCAAACTTGCCTGGTCACATGTGGCAGGTCCAACAGCACACAATCCTGAAGGTCTGGATCCACAACGACATCAATGTTAAAGGCATGTTTTGTCATGAGACAATGGCGGCACGCATGAACGTTGAACCCTCAACAAGCAAGACACAAACAAGGGCCTCATCGAAGGGAAGCGGTGGCAACTTCTGCAATCGGGACAGCAGCCAGGGTAGCTGTGAGCTGGCGGCGGCCTCCACAATACCAAGCCCGAAGCGACTATTCAAAATGTCATAACCGTCGTAATCGCAGCATCAGCTCATCATGCTGTGGTGCTACCCCAAATTGAAATTCCTGATGTTCTTGCTCTCGCTTGTTCTTGTTGCCACTCTTACCAACTGGATCCTGCTTGGAGGCCCCTCATAGAGCTCAAGAGGGTTGTTTAACAAAAACTTAAAACACTCTTCTTGTTTCAAACCCTCGCCGGCATATTCAATATCCTTGCCGACGGGCCTCCACCAGGAGCCACCAGTCCTGGGTAAGGGCGGCATGAAGTAATATAGCGGCCTTAATAATTAGAATAGGGTTTGAGGGTATATTCTACTATGTATCATTATAATAAGGAACCCCCACGATAGTGGTTTTGGGGTATATTCTACTATAATAAGGAACCCCCACAATAGTATAGGTAATCATTAAGGCCTCTATATTTAGAGACCGAAGGGCTATAATAAGGAACCCCCACAATAGTATAGGTAATTATTAAGGCCTCTATATTAAGAGACCGAAGGGCTTCCGGCCTCTCACTCGGGAAATCCAGGCGAGGTGGTTTTGGAGGCTTTGAAGCGTCCGGCTTTAGGCTCTCAATACTGTTTTCGGGTGTTCCTGATTATAATTATAGTATAATGGGCCCCAAAACCATACTCTAATTATTAAGACCCCACTGCTACAATAGGGTGCTGTGGATGGGGTTAGCGAAGTTTTGCAAACATCTGCCACATGCACCTTGTCTCGTTGACAAAACCCAACAAGAAGTTCTAAATGAAAAGGAAAGCAACACACACACACACACACTTCTCCCCAACTCCAATTATATAATCGAAAGACTGTAGAACGGCCTTATTATACTTCAATTTCAGTTGAATCCCCGGCATAGACAGACTGGCCCAAGCTTGCTGCCGGATCCAGTAGCTTCGCCGTGACTTTTACCGCCTGCAGTTATGTTTCGGACCGATTACGCGTGCCCGCCTGTCTGGCATGACAGAGTAAATCAGGATGATTCAGGACCAGGGACAGATGCATCTGAGACCTTACGGCAGTCAAAAAAGTTCATGTGCCAGTGTGAGTGTGAAGGTAAGCAAGATTCTGCACATCGTCAGGCCCGAGATCCATGTCCGATTGGGGTCACTTCTTGCATGTGACATATTCGTGGTATCATCAGTAAATAGCCCGGGAAACATCGTCACACGGCGCTTCAGGATGCCTATTCTTTGCCTGCATGAAGCCTGTGTATGTGCTGCGCCACGCCAGGCCATATCCAGAGTTACAGATGATGCCGGAGTTTCTTCCCATCAGCTACAGCTACCCCCGAAAAATGCATCTTAGGCCTCTCAGACCCATAGTACCCTTTGGGGGAAACCTAGGGATCCCTTCGTCCTGTTGAAAGATTTGCGGATGCACCTCCCGTCTCGGCAAGGCCGGCTCCTCTGCCCCAAGCCATTGGAGGAAGCGCCTGAGACTGCGGGCGGGTTAGGGTTTAGGGTGTAGGGTTTAGGGTGTAGGGGTTTCGCAAGTATGATGGCAGAAAAGACTCGACGCCCGTACGATCATAAAGCAGGTGCTACACATAAGTGCATACATACAGGCATACATCAATACAATACGATACCATCCAATACCATGCCATACCATACAATACATACAAGCATACATACAGACTAATAAAGGTACAAGATGTATGCATGTCAATGTATGTATGTATGTGTGCGTGTGTATGTGTGTATGTACGTACTTGCTTGTTTGCTGAAATGTGGTTGTTGTCTTCTGGGCTTTTAAGTAACCAGGGAGAAAAAGTATAAACTTTTATTTCATAAGGGTTCCTTTAAGAAAAGAAGTATTAAAGTATGGTACTCCAAAGCCCAGTCTTTCACAGCCTCACCCGGCTCGCGTTCAGAGGTTTCTCCGCAAGAAGTCATGAGAGGAAACGTGGCAAATTAAGCTTCATTCTAAGGGGTTCAAGTTAAGACATGGTTCTTGTCTTCTTCTGCAACATTCTTTCATTCCCTAGAGCTCCGAACTCTACCTTGGTCACTTGCTCACCACATGGGCGTTGCTAGCAGGGAGTCCCGCATTAGGCATTTTAAACTTTTGGAGAACTCCCCCACATCGTCCCACATTCGCGGAGAACTCTGGGCTGCGAGCTCCCAGCACAAGGCCTCCCGAAATGCCTGCTTAGGGTGCTGATGCGGTTTGGGACTGAAGCAGCTCAGCGAGGGTCTAGAGAGGTTTGAGCCGTCACGTGGCTATTGTGCTCATCCTATACAATGCGGTCCTCGTGTCGACGGAAAGAAGCTGAATGACTTCGGACCAGGTGTTTCTCCAACACCACATTCCATCTGGAACTTTTTGGGAAAGCTGCTGGCAAGTCTTCTGGGCCTCTCCATGCTTAAAGATGCTTAAAGATTAACACACAGGAACCAAGCATTTGGCAAAACTCCACATCATGACAAGAGGACTCCAAGTAGATTTACACTCGAAGCTCCACGCGAAATATCGTAAAATCCTGTAGGCAAGGGCGTCATCCGAAGACGTTTAGAGCGCACGGTTACGGTTAAAGGTGAAGAGTCTAGTGCGCTCAGGCAAAGGGGAAGTTTACGTCTTCTGGGGTCTATAGATACGTATGACGCTTATGGTTTTAAGGCCAAAGAGGTAACTCCCTAGAACTGTAGGCCCTTGAAGCGAGCCACCTCGGCAGGATGCACCAAAGGAAGGCGGATCGGTGGCTTCGCATCCATGCCTACCGCCACCTCTTTAGGGTGAGCTTTGTTCAGCAGGTTGTTCAGCTGCTTCAGGAGGACTTGAATGAAAACTAGCAGTAACTAGCAGGCCTGCCTGAGGCCAAAATGATAAAGAGTTTGGTAGAATGGGGACCCGATTTGACCCGAAGAGTTCGAAGAGTTCTCATAGTGTAAAGCAAACATTGTTTGGGATTGGGAATAGTGGCCTCGCGAGGCAAGTGCTTGATTTCTGGTACACTGGTCAACAAAGTAATCATCCAACGGCTGAGAGTGGGGTTAAGGGAGTGCGGTGTGAAGTTGTCATGTAAGTGTCGCTATTTCCATGCCCAGCTAGTGTTGGAACGCTATCTTCCTAAGGTAGCCTGGAAGGCGTGGTTTGAAAATAAAGCAAACAAAGGTAATACAAAGGTAATGCAAAGGTAAACAGAAGCTCATTGGATGGATCCTAGGATGGTCCTAGAAAGCCAAATAAAAGGCAACACAAAGGTAAACAAAAGCTGAATGCCTGTTGACGGGAAAAGCTGTGTTTCAGGCTAGGCTCGTGGCTAGTCAATCCATACAAACTTCATACTATTAAAATTATTACTAACCAGTTCATAACAATCCGGTCGTATTGGGTAGTCTAGCATGCTGAAAAAGCACCAATCAGTCGAGACTGCAGGACTGCAGGAGCTTAAGCCCGCACCTTAGAGGCCCATCATGAAACCCTAAACCCCCAGGTCGATTCGGCTTCCGGCTCTGTCCACCAAAACCCGAAGCTGAACCAAAGAAGCTCAGCCACCGTGCTAGCTTCGTGTTGTGGGTTTGAGGTAACTAATTAGTTGGAAGCTTGGGGCACGCAGGTAGGGTTCGTCGTGGGCTCAACGACCTTGCTAGATTGGTCATGTGCCGCTGTAGACCTCCAAATCCACCAAAGAAACAACCAACATCGTACGTTGTTGCCCCCTAGTCGATTCGGCGCTCGCAGGCCCTCTGCCTGCGGTTCATCATACCAGTAGCACTGACTGGTAACAGAAAGACTCGAGTTTGATCAGAACACTTATGACGACATGGACGAGAAAAGAAACTAGCCACTGACAAGATGGTGTCGCATTGGTGAGCTCATAAAGAGACTGGCAGTAGTAGTATCAACAGTATTATATGTGCAGTCGTCGTCGTCGTCGCATCACGTGAACAGATAGCAGCTGCATGACGGGCCTCTTGGCCCAGGACCAGCTGGCAGCAAACGGCAGGGCCATGCAAGAGCCTGTTTCACATGCACACGAAGAGCAGCTTCACGAAACCGGGGGCAGGGGGATGGATAGCCCTACCTCAGTGCATGACTCGCTCAGCCAAAAGATGGGTACGAGTAGTGCATCGTCCCAGTCTTGTACGTTGAAGGTTCACGCGTAGATCACGGCAGATGACCGAAGACCATGCTGAGCTTCCCACCCAGACTCGGATGGAATAAACAGGATCGCCTTCATCCGATCTGCATCCTGGGGCTTGATAATAGTTATAGACATTTAGTCTGCGAGTGAGTGCGTCAGTGAGCGAGTGAGAGACTGATGGAGTAAGCGAGTGAGAGAGTGAGTGAGGGGGTGAGAGAGAGAGAGAGAGCGAGAGAGAGAGAGAGAGCGAGCGAGAGAGAGAGCGAGAGAGAGAGAGAGAGCGAGAGAGCGAGAGAGAGAGAGAGATAGATGGACCCAGGACCCGTGCCAGTAGAGCACGCCCTTGCACCACGAGCGGGTCTGCCTGTCGCGGCGCGCTTGGATGAAGTGTTCTAGGTGTTGCACTCATATCAGAGCTGACACAGGGGCCCTACAGCGTGGCTTACACGAGGCTTAACAGCCACTATTTCCGCTCTTGGCTTGTTGACTCTAACATATGAAAGCCCAAGAATTCCTCAGGAGGCGTCCAAACTTAAACACAATACTACAGTAGCTAAACCCACCTCGGCCAGCAGCCCCGCTTCTGGAATCTCGGGAGCAGGGGCGGAAGGAGACCTCAATCAGCCGAACATGGTTTGTGGCGGATTGCTGCAAACTCTGAAGAAGCGAACTGGGTTGTCGTGGTTTTTACTACTTGTTACTTCTACACTGTCATAGATCGGAATATATTGATGAAGTATTTATGTCTGTCAGGTAGCGATGGTGGACATTTCCGACCATGACGATCTTCCTCCCCGGCCACTAGTACTGGTCGCACTATCGTATTTTGCACTCTGAACCTGCTAATTGGGTTAACTCTTCACTTGCGATGGGGCTCAGGCGGACGACGCGAATCGTTTGCAACTACCATTATAATCCCCCCTTCCCGACACGAAGAGTGTCTGAAGGCCATGGATTGCTATTCCCCGCAGCATTCTGTTGCTTCCACTTCGGGGCACTTGCGGAGCTAGGCTTCTTCTACTCCAAACCGCAGAAACGGCCAATTGCCCGAAAAAGCTACACCCATACAGTTGCAAGCCTCTATAAGCCTTGTAATGATCTCAACGCTGATCCCTGAAGCCGTCTAGGACCAAAATTCCCAAGGAAAAGTCTTGGCTCACGGCTGCTGCCAGGCTTGCCGGACGACTCGAAGCGACAACCACCTGAACACATGGAAGGATTGATGGCACCGTAGCTGGCGGACAAGTTTTACAACCCTGATGGAATACAGAGGAGTCAGGGCTTAGAGACTTGGGTTTACCTGCTCTAGCGTCAGGGTATGTCGTATTTTTGAAGCTCCTGCATTATGAACCTTCCCGCGGTTCACATCCTCGCACACAGCAGGCAAGGCTCCACATAGTCCATCGTATCTCCACTACAGTCGGCTTCGACAGCTATAGCGAGAGCTTACAAACATGGAACAAACATGTCACCGAAATCCCACTAATTCATAAACTTCTACAAGGAAACATTGATATCGACGGATAAGATATTCGCAGCGCAGCAGGCCGTGCCCCAACACGACGACTCAAAGACAGCCCTGAATGAACGAGAAACTTTGTGGNAATTCATAAACTTCTACAAGGAAACATTGATATCGACGGATAAGATATTCGCAGCGCAGCAGGCCGTGCCCCAACACGACGACTCAAAGACAGCCCTGAATGAACGAGAAACTTTGTGGGCTTGAAAATGTGCAACACTATCTGGTTTGCAGCGACTCAACCAGGACAGAAGCAAAAGGCACGCCAAGGCGTAGCTTTAAGCTAGAAGCCTTCGGACTCGCACCAACCATGCCTCTGGAATCTAGGTTGAAGGTTAAAACTGTGGTGTGCCATTCGGCGCACGCTATGCCCCCAGGCCAACAAACGCTTGTTTGCAGTTGGCCAGACGGGCGTCGGCCCTCGAGGGTCCCACCCTGCACNATGCGGAACCTTAGGACCACTGGTTCGCCCACGAGGACCTCTTTGCCGTGTGGAAGGCGAATATCTAAAAGCCTGAAAGTCGAACCCCTGCGCTCGTTGGCTCATCCTGAAAGACGAAATGAACCCTGAAAGGCTTTAAGGTAGAATACGAATACGAATATCAGCAGCAAGACTCATAGTGACAGTCATCACGAGCTTGAGAGCGCCAGGTTCCTACTCTGGGAGGTGTGCCAAAGGAAGATCATGGCCGTCGCGGACTTTCCTCCTGTTGGTCTGGTCAAGCGGATCTCGCGTCTCGTCGACGAGGCATGAATCCATGGCGTCCACCATCGCATCCAAGGACACCTCAAGGGCTGACGGGATGGAGTAGCCGTTCTTCTTGTAAGGCCGGCTGAAGTCGTTGCCGTGAAGATGGACAACTTTGAAGCCAGAGGCCTGCAAATTTCGCATGGTGTTGTTCTTTGTGGCGACTTTCATCTCCGAGGTCGTGAAACTCCATGAGGATCTGTCGAAACTTGGTCAAAGTCTGAGTGCTTGAAGTCCCAAGAGTCGGCCATTCGGACCCTTCGATGTCCA
>BGNK01002437.1:57703-83582 GCA_003297005.1 Symbiodinium sp. clade A Y106
AGCAAAGCCACCCTTGCCATTGTTCCCCTTCAAGCAAGCCTGGAAGAACTTGCAGTTGTCACAGTCCTGTGCAGCTTTCTCAACGGTGCAGTCGTACTGGAAGACTGGCACTCCGAAGCCTTCGTGGACGTCCTCAGACCAGCGATCATGTCCTTCAACACCCATGGAATATGCCGCCTTGACGTCTCCTCGAGCCATGTGATCGACGCAGGAAAGGTAGCCACCGTCATGGTCCTCTCNCAACACCCATGGAATATGCCGCCTTGACGTCTCCTCGAGCCATGTGATCGACGCAGGAAAGGTAGCCACCGTCATGGTCCTCTCCAAACCGCTTGAAAGCTTTGCAGCTACCGCAGATGCGAAAGGAGCGCAGGAACTCCTTCGTCTCGCCCTCCTCAAGGGACTCAGCCAGCTCCATGATGCTGTTGGAGAGCGCCAAGCCATCCGACATGTGCTCTTGTTCCTCTTGTCCTACATCTTCCATCCTCTTCTGCAGCATGCATGCCGAGTCAGGCGCAGCCGAAAGCTCTGTGGCGAGGCATGGCCAAAGGAGCGCCGAAAGCGCAGCCCACTTCGATGCTGAAGGCATTTTTACCGCAGGCCGCCGCGTGGCCGTGTGGAGAGTGGGTACGACTTCACTGAGAGCCCAACGGCTTGAGCCAAANAAAGGAGCGCCGAAAGCGCAGCCCACTTCGATGCTGAAGGCATTTTTACCGCAGGCCGCCGCGTGGCCGTGTGGAGAGTGGGTACGACTTCACTGAGAGCCCAACGGCTTGAGCCAAAATGGCTACGGAACCACGGTTTAGGGGTTTAGGGTTTTCGGGGTTCAGGGTTTTTTTGACGCTCACACTCGGCAATACCAGGTTCAGGGTTTAGGGTATAGGGTTGAGGGCCTTAGGGTAAAAACACTCATGGCTTGTAAAGTTTCGGTTGTAGTCTGCATCTTCTGCTTCGACCATGGCTGAGTGGGCTTCGTTTCCCCGTCCCCGCTACAAGAGCATTCTGTGTCACTTCACACACAGACAAACAAACAAACCAACAAATACTCGCATCACAAAGCAAACGACGAAACGAGCCATCTGTTCAAGTGCCCGGCAATCGACGTGTGACCTGCACAGGGCTTGCTGGAGCCATGACGATGTCGTCACAGGATGCAGTCAAAAGAGACAAGTTGGAGCCCCAACCTCGAGTAGCAGCAAGGTGAATTGGCTCGGCACCCCCAGAAGTACGCGCCATGGCGAGCCGCCGGTGGTCCTGCGAAGCCGGTGAAGGCAGTCTGAATTCTGGCCAGCTTCATGCAGCACTCGCTGTTTCCGAGAACCAGTGCCCTGCAGTGCCGTGCAAGCTGGCACCCTCTGATGCTGCACAACGTTGGGTTGGCATTTCGACCCTGGAACATGTTTCCCTTCGGCCGAAACCTTTTATCCTCTTCTTCTTTCTTTGTCTTCTTCGTGGGTGCGCCCGTGCCACGCAGTGGAGTATTCGGTGCACGCACACACGCTCACAGATCCACTTCCATCCACACGAACCCACTTGCATCCATGCACGATCGCAACTGCTGTGTAATCGCAGGGCCTCCAGAAGCACTCGCAGTGCCTTTTCTTTGCCTGTCATGCGGCATAACCTTCAGACCAGAATGCTTGTGACCCCGTTCGCACCTTCGAAAGCAGCCAAATGTGAGGCCCTTACGCGAGTAGCAAGGGCCGCTGTTGGACAAACGTGCTCCAGGGAGCATGCAACAAGGACGGGATGCTCTGGATCTGATACTGGCCTTGCTCCGTGATTATCTCTCCCGTCAGGGTTTGCACGGAGTTGGAGGAGTTCCCTGCATCAGAAGAAATCGAAAGCTGCATTGCTCAAGCACGAGAACTAGGTGCTCTGCCTCACCATGCGCCGATGGCCTCTGTGAGCAGCCCAGTGCAGTGGCCTGGGAAGACCGTTTGACGGACGGAAACCGACCAAGACATGGGAAACAGAAGAAGACAGAACGACCGGAAAACAGGTGCCGCGTAAAGCTGCCCGATCCACATTGACATTGGACGGGGAGAGAGAGCGAGAGAGAGAAAGACAGAGAGAGAGAGAGAGACAGAGAGAGAGAGAGAGAGAAACAGAGAGAGAGAAGAAACCTAGCAGCCCGAGTTTATCACCCTGCACTGTACAATCACCGCCAAAGCCTGAACAACACAGCGGTCAAAACCACGTGCACATGTCATGCCAGCTGTCTTGGCTCATTCCTGCATTTGAGACCCAGACTCTTTTCCTTCGCGATCCTGCGTGGCAGAACTCCAGCTGTCGTCGCGCGGAACATCGTGAATGGCTCCGTCCGGGCTTGGCGATTGCTCGAACAACTAGAATGGGCTTTTGGGGTCTACTATACTGTAATCGTAATCAGGAACCCTCAAGGTATAATACTGATGCAACGTTGGCCAGCGCCGCCGGGTGGTTCCCTTTGGGAGGTGCGGGCTCAACTCGCGCCACAAATCTGACCTTCACCGCAAGGGCAGCAGAAGTGTCGCCAACGGCCTCGAAAGCTGTCCGAATCTAGCATGTATTGATCGGCCCAAGCAAGCACATCCCACCTTCAGTGCCTCTTGCAAGCCAGGCCTTTGTTGTTGTTGTGTGACATGCAAGATGCGAGTGTGCATCTCTTGCAGCTCACGACATTTACAGCTGGCTGCATCTGATGCAGGCTCTGGATCACTGCAACATCCCCTCGTCTCGCTGCAACTTAGCTGCATGTCGTCAAAGGCTGCAGCCCAGCTTACCTGCAGAACCAAACTTCCGGAAAACAGTTCAGTTGTGTCAGCCGTGTCTTGCGGAGAAGGAGCTTTGGGCAGATGGTCCAAAGCACCAATGTAGCCCAAGCCAACGGAAAACTCTGCGACCTGCAAGGCATGCAACGCTTTTGCTGTCAGCCTGCTCCCGGAGTCTAAATTTAAGGCTGGCACGTTGCAAGTTCCGTGGTGCCACTGGGATGGCCTGCTCAGCAAAGACCAGGCCCCTGAAGACATGAAACAACCCAACACGCATTCGGGAGCTCGGGGCGCCGCAGGTAGACCACTTCACCGGCATCCAAGAGGCAACTCTTCAGCTTCTTTACCTTCCCGGGCAACCAATCGAAGCCGAGGCGGGAAGGCGAACAGCTGCTGTGATGCCTTCGCAAGCTTCTCCCGCTTGTACCAGAGATCGCATGGCCTCGTCACGCATCAAAATGGTCTTGAATGCACAGCCTGGTGGCCTGGTCGGGGATCGCACTTGTCTGACTTCAGCGTCCGTGCTGCTTCCTGTCGCGCAGTTCGAGCATGCACCGTACGAAGGCACAGTCAAGCAAGTCCGAGCAGAGGGCATGCTAACATGATCTGAGCGAAATGCACACTTTTTCGTCAGCAGCGGACGAAGAAAGTTGTCGGTGTCTTCTTGACTCTCCGCACCTGACAAGCATCCTCTCATTCGCAAAGGAATTTGTGCGGCCATCGAGGTTGATCCTTGACTATCTAGCACTACCAGCACACGATTTGAGTCCATGCTGCTGAAGCGTTGAAAACTCCCGTCCTCCATCTGAGGATGTTCGACATCTGTGACGAATTGCTGGTCCTTCAAACTGCTACCAGTTGCATGTGGATGCTGTGATAAAGCGAATGCGATGCGATCGGCTGCAATTCGATTTGCGACGTTTGTGTTCGGGCAGACTGAGCTTCCTTGCCTGTCCTGGCGGGAGCGAACTTCCGGGATAGAAACCGACCCAGTCTTCTCATCTGCACCTGGCGTGAGAATGCAGATTTGTCCACTCGCAGACCATGTGCTGCAGAGAAATTGCACTGCATGCCCTGAGAGGCGAACCGAAAAGCTTCACTGAAAGCTTTTTGGGACGGCTCGTGTTGGTGACTTGCGTGGTGTTCTTCCACACCTGAGCAGACCGGGGGTGTGAAAATGCAGAGCAGACCGGCGCAGGAGAAACGCGTGCGCCTCCAACAGAGACTGTGGATTTTG
Organism: Symbiodinium sp. clade A Y106; assembly: GCA_003297005.1. Taxonomy (NCBI): domain Eukaryota; class Dinophyceae; order Suessiales; family Symbiodiniaceae; genus Symbiodinium; species Symbiodinium sp. clade A. Next base: position 61,694 of record BGNK01002437.1, read on the forward strand.
AAACGCTGCACTGCCCAAAAGCTGGAGCTCCTTGTCCACCTTGTCGAAGCAATAAGTTTCATCCCAAATTTGACCCCAGAAGCGCCCTGCAAACTCTGGCAGGTTCGCCGGCGGCTTCTGCAGGTCCCTTCGGAGACTCGCCTTTTTCATATTGAACTCGTCTTGTGACAAAGATGCAAAGGTGGAGGTAAGGTTCGCCACTGCGGACTCAATAAGCCTTTCAACGACGTCGGGGGGCTCCCGGAAGCCTTGAACCAGGACACGAATCTCCAGGATGTCCAGATGGACAGTGGTGAAGCCGAAGACGATGTAACCCAGCTGATGCTCGGTGCGCAGAACTTGAAACACTGGTCGGTCAATGATGCTAGAGATCAAGCTGAAGCGAAGGCGATCAGCTAAAGACGGCACTCCAAATTGGTATGCCACGATGGTTGCCGAGTTGGGATCGCCGGGGATGGGGTTCCCCACTCGGACCTCAATGTCCTTTCCTGGGTTTATGACAAGCGGACGCGGCTCGATTCCATCTGGGGTCGCAGTTGCCTGGTTCCTTGAGAATAAGTTAGCGAAGAATGACCACATCTTTGCCAAGAACCCAGGCGGTTCGGACTTCCTGCCAAGAATATCCTGCACTTCATCTGCCAAGCTTTCTGCCTCGACGCGCTTCAGGTTTCCTGACGCAAGAAGTGTGACCACTGGGTTGGCAAACATGTCTTCCAGCATTGCGTCGTGCTCGGACAGGCTCACGGCCCAAGAGTCACCGGCTGCTTTTAACAGGTCTTTTCTGGAATGCGTTCCGCTCACGGTGACAACATCAAAGGCCTCCATTGCATGCTGATAAGGCTGCTGACTCGTGACGTCAGACAAATCCACAACCATCTGTCGCCTGACCATGTCAAAGTCTTCTTGAGAGACGCTTGGTCTTCTCACCTGCGGCAGGACAAGGCGCACGAGCTCAAGAAGGTGCTCATTGAACCCAAAGAACGACAGGCTCAGGCCATCGTGCCCGGTGCCGACGCTGTAGCTCAGACCGCACATTTGGAACGCATCCGATGGTTCCTCCAACACCATCCTGGGTTCTTGTTAAGGGATGTAGTTTAAGTTACCATAATAAGGAAACCATATGATTTGCCATAGATCCCTATTATTGTGGTAACTTAAATTAAGGTCCTTAACCCAAACCCGAAACCCTTAAAGGAACCCTTATCGATCCCCAGTATGGTAACTTAATTTTCGGCTCCTTAACAAGAACCTAGCATCTGGACGAGCCGGGAATGCATCGCAGCCAGAATCGACCGAGCAGGACTTTCCATGATCCTCTGGGTTTAAGTTATCATCCTAGGGTTAAGGGAGCCATGATAAGGAGGCGATATTATTCATTATAGATCTCTATTATAGTAACTAAAGTTAGAGTACCACAGTAGGGATCGAGAGTTTGAAAAGGAGGGGGTTCCTTATTGTGGCAGCTCACATTCAACTCCTTAACGAGAACCCTGCCAGTCCTTCGTGGGTATGCGATTTTCACTTGCACCTGAGCTTTGGGCAACTGAAACGGCCCGAGGCCCAGCCACCAGAGTTCCACGTTCTTCTTCGGCAACTTCTCCGGGAGGTGAGTAGGCCCCGGCTCACGAATCAACTCGAGGTTGGTAGGCACATACGCCAATGGCGGAGGCTCCCGAAGACCAGTGGCACTTGCCGAAGTCAGCCGTTGCAACAGCCCCTCATCCAAGGCTTCATCGGAGAAGTTGAAATCGTAGTACTGCTCATGCTTCTGATGCGCGAAAGCATTCTGCGAAGTACGTTGCGATGTGACTAGCGCAACATTCATGTTGCCTGGCTTGATGCTGTTGAGCAACTTGCTTGCAAGCTCCGTGTCGACTTCATCAATTAGAGTGCCAGCTGTAAGTACATCGCGCGGTTCTGCATTTGGTAGAGAGCCTGCCATGGATGTCACATTAGCCAGACTCGGATCCCGACCGATCTTGGTAATCGAACATGACTTGGTTCAGCGACTGTATCTTCTCAAGAATATTCTTGTTAACGCCCTCCTTCTGCAAGGTCTGAAAGTAGCCAAAGAAATGCTCCATGACGCGGTCGGACTCTCGCACACCCTTTTCCGTGAGTTCAAAAATAACAAACAGCAGAGTGCCCGCAGTTGACGTCTCCGCCATGGTGGAATAGCTCATTGAGAGATCCTCGCGTTTCAGCAGTGCCTTCAGGCCACCTGAGGGCAATCGAGCTACATGTTCAAGGAAACACTCAAGGCTCTCAAGGACATCTCGATCGTCACGCACACCACTGCTTGCACAGGCCTTGGCCATAGTGGTTCATGGCGTAGTGAATGTATGCTTCCGGCTGTTCCCTGTACTTGCCTCTAAGAGAGAATGTGGGAAAAAGCAACCACAGCTGTGGAGCACCATCCGTGTGCACGGTGAACTTCCTGCCGAGATTACCGAGCTTGTGGCTGTACCTTGCATGCTTCGGTTCTGCTAGCGGCTACTCGTTTGAAAGTGCACGGCACGCAGGGGTCCAGACCAGACCCCAGAGCAAAGGCACGTTTCGACAGTGTCGTAGGTGGGTCGCGATTTGCAGTTGCCGGCGTTCTTGCCGAAGACATCGAAGCTCCGGTGGACAGCGTGCAGCTGCTGCGCGATGGAAGCGTTCTGCATGATCCTCAGCTCTCGCAGATATACCTTCGCCCCCGCGGCCTCTGCTGGTCGAGTCGAGGCTCACGAGGTGCATGCGAGATGGGCAGTAGTGCTCCTGTCAGACTTGCTACAGATTCGGCCGACCCGGGCAAGAATCCGATTCAGCAGTTTTGCTTCCGTCCTTGTGAAATTTCTTTAAAGCTTCTGGCAGGCTCCTGCCGTCCTCCAGCATTCAAGATCTTCTTGCACGTAAGTGATTCAAGCGATGCACATGACAGCTGGTCCTTTTCCGGGTCAGTTTTGAGGGTCTTGAGATTCCCTGTAGAGAACTGGCTCACCTCAAACTCATGCACAACGCTGACGCCGGGGTAGATGAGGACCAAATGCACTTTGTCACGTTATGCGTCAAGAAGTGAGAGGCAGAAATCTGGCGGGCGGCCGGGCTCAGCGGATTGGCTCTTGACTTCATCAAGTGGAAGAGCCTCCATGTGGTGTCGGGCATATTCCTCGGACGACAGGGCCACCGGGCCACCGTAGCGTCCTAATGCTGGCAGGGACAGGTTGCGGCTTGGCAGCTTTTTGTGTTCAGAATCCACCGCATTAATCTCTTTGTCCACCATGTTAGCCGCAAAGCTTGGCTCGATAAAGAACCTGAAAAAGATGGTTCTCCTGGAACCAGCGCAACGACGCTGACACTGCTGAGCACGTCACTGAGCAAATATGTCGAATGTCTCTTGAAAGCCCTCGTCGCTGACCTCACGGCGGATGAAGACTGAATGTCGGGCCCCAGTCGTGGCAGAGAGATTTGGTTATGCCTCCGCATAGTACACTGTCTGATCGCTCGCAGTGTAAGCATTGCTTTGCCCACCAAAGAAAGCCAGCCTTGGGCATCAAGAACAGACAACAGGCAAGCTCTTAATATGCGTCATTGCTGCTGAAGCGACCGATCGGAAAATTTGTCCTCCTCAGGGTACTTCTTCGAACCCAGAAACACCTTGGAGCAGTGACCACTTCCGCAGCTGGCATGGAGCGAATTGCTTTCTGCAGTGGTTTTTTCCGAAACCCCAAAACGTAGGTGACAAAAATATTGGGGAATAGCTTCTGTTGCCCTGGTTTCCCTTTTGTGCCGCGGCCGGCATCAGGTCCATGAACGCCCATGCAGCTCTTCGAGAAGGGCACGTCGTGCATCCAAAATATCGGAGGGACTCGGAGCCTGTCCGACAATCCCTTCGGGACGAAAGTACGAACATCAGGCAGGAAGTGTTGAGGAATTAAGAAATGGGAAGAGCTCTGTGTCGGCGAGACTGCACGTGGAGTTCAACTCCAAAGATCTGACGAAAAGTAATCCAAACAGAGTGTGGATACTGTGACTAGGCCATCATTTACAACGGCACATGAAATGACCTTGGACTCCCTTAACCTGAAATCCCATGAAGCTAGACCTCATGACATGACATTGATTTGAATTCCGTGCCCAGTCGGTCAAGACCAAGGCGCCATGTGCTCACAGAAGTGAGCCAGTCCCTGGAAACCCTTGGGGTCCTCCAAAGAGCCCACCTGGCATTTCACGACTCTTCCAAGGTACTAGTGAGCTTAAAGCTGTAAGGTTCAGGGTTAAAATTTTGGGCTTGGGGCTGAAATTTGCAGATGTTGGTTTCCCTAAAAAGACTTGCACATGCACGCCTGGATCTCAGAGCCGCTGCACTTTTGGCAGAAACGCTAAGCATCTGAAGCAGCTGAATCACGAGGAAACCTTAAACCCTAACGGGAAAAAGCCGGGTCACAGGGTTTAGGGCTGGTTGGTTTGGAGTTCGAGGCAGTTTGGACCTCCACAGCCATGGCATAGCTGGACTTCTGAGCTTCGGGATCTTCGACCAAGAGAACCTTAGCTTCGAAGCGCTCTTATCGTGATGCAAGAAAGAGGTTATGTGGATGCTTAAACGGGTTCTAAACAGGTCAAGACTTGGTCCCAGCCAGCCTGTGGCTGCCCCTTTTTTCCTGTTATACAGTCGTGCAATCAGAAGCCCAAAACCCTAAACCCTGAACCCCTGAACGCTGAACCATAAACGTTGTACCGGTGAACTTTCAGTCCCGAGTCCAGGGTCGTGTGGAAATACGTTCGCCTGCAGGGGCGACAAGTCACGGGCACGGATTTTGTCAAATGCGACTCAGAATTTAGGGTCTTGGGTTAGGGCGTTTAGGGTTTAGGGTTTGAGGTTCCTGCTTTGTTTTGAGGGCTCTTCCGTCTGCACGCGAGTACCGCCTGCGGAAGCCTATTGGAGGCGATCTAAATCGGCTCCCTGGTGTACCTCCACTCAGAGGAAGGAAAGCACAATAAACAACAGTCGACCCCGGCCATCGCCGGCCATGCAAACGGCGGAAGATTCTCGACACCGCACATCAAACACCTAGTCAGATTTCAAGACGTTAGTCAAGTCAAGTTCCTCACCGTCATGTCAACTGGCAAACTCATTGTAGCGGTACCCCTTTAGGACGACATTCGTGGTAATCCTTGGCCCAGTCAGATTGCACCATCTGCAGCCACAATCGGCAAAAAACCATACTTCTTTGCTCGAGTTCCAAGGCCTGCCCGACGGTCCATGCACCCACGACAAACCTGTCAGAGTCGTGCCAAAGCCTGCCGTATCCTCTTCAAGCTGCCCTCGTGGTGGAAGGCTACTGTCATTGGCGAGGTTGTCGCAGCGGGAGTGCATCGCACAATAACAACCTCGGTGTCAAATCGCCCCTGCCAAACATGCCCTGTGATGCACCTCCCTGGTCTCAGGGAAGAAACACTGAATCTACCAGAACACGGCCTCAGCCTCGCTACGCCACGCCACGTTTCACCAAAGCTTTACGATCCCGAAAATTTGAAGCGTGTCACTGAACCTGGAAGCTTGGCAGGGCGACAGAAGAGCATCACCCTTGGACTTCGGAGGTGCTAATCGGGCGGGACGTGACAGGGGTGAAGATGATGAGGATGATGGTGACGACGGCGGTGATGCGAAGGAGGTGGCTACTGATGGCGATTTGAGTGGGATGCCTGCGGTCGACGAGGATGATGTCGCACAATGGCCTTGCTCTTAGCCAGACATGTGCTGGCAGTAAACAGCACGGTGCTCTCGAAGATGAGGTGCCGGTCCAAAACCCGGAAATAACTTAGACTTAAAGAACCCTTGCAGGGGCGCTTTGAAGCGCAGGGGTCAGGATTTAATTGCGGGGTTTACGGTCAATGTCCCGGAGTCACAAAACCCAGGAGGATTCAGGCTTTGGCGCTTGTTGTGCCAAAGTGGCAGCGTCGAAGATTCCAAGGCCACTCTGATCAGATGTCGCGTTGTACAACACCAGAAGAGCATCTCATCATCCTCTTGTCGACCGCCCTCCTGTGGCCTTGAACGAGGTATTAGCCGGCCCAGACCTCCTTTTGGTATCGATACTGTAAACTAGCAACAGATATATGGATTCCCAAACACACCAAGCTCGAAGCACATCCATCAGAGTCAGAGGATCTTTTAATGCACGCGTGCCGTCCCGGGATCAAGGCCTGAGAGGTAACAGCCACGGACGATCACAGGCAAGAGCAGGTGCAACAGGAAAGAGCCGGAACACCAAACTGTGTTTCACAGCCCCCTGAAAATTGAAGCTTTCCTGATGCACCAACCCATGTCTGTGTCTTCAGTCGTCGCTCACCTTGGCGGCCTTGCCTCAAGGTTTCCTGATCGTCTGTGATCTGGAATGAAGCTGTTTTCAAAAGCTTCACTAGGGGCTCAAGGTGAACTCCAGGGAACTTTGTCAGTGCGTCAGACGGGTTGAAATTATGCGGTACCCATCTCACACGACCCTTGCAAATGGAAAAGCTCTCACGAATCACCTCGGCCTCCAAGTTGGACCTTTCACACTCGCCTGGAGTGTTGTTTAACAAGGAGTCAAAGAGGGACTTCCTGACCACACTGTTGGACGTCGGAGTCCTGGGAAATCACGGTGGTCTTGCCCTGCAGCTCGAGAGTGATCTCCTCGTTCCTCTGGCGCTGCCGAGGTTGGTAGTTCGACAGCCGCATTGCGTCCCACAGCGCATCTTGTTCCTCAAGACTGCCAGTGGCTGCTGACAAGGAGATGGCCTCACACAACATCGATGATTGAGCCTTGCGCCTCAATCTTCTGGACTGCCATTTCATGAGGCTGACCGGGCCCGGCTTGCCAAGACCCAACAGGTAGCCGTGTTGTGATTTCTCCTTTCCGGACGTAACGAAAGCCGAGTCGGCGATGAGCACATGCCGTACTCGAGCTTCCGGTATCGAGTGTATCTTGACGCACACCGGGTTTTGTTTCAGCGTCCTCACTACGTCGTTGGCCTGGTAGATGACCTCGATGGTTGGATCAGGGAACGCAGACGACAGCATTGAGCTTGCCGCTGCTGCGTCTGGCCTCGCCTCTCGCCCAACATATATCAAGGAAGCCAACAGTCCACGTAGTTGAGACTTCTCCGACTCATCGAGCTTCACCCGGGCAGCATCTTTCTTGAGGATCTTCCTGGAAAGGGAGATGGGCGCCAGCCTCGTGTATAAATATATATATATATATATGCATGCATATATATATATATATATATTCATACATATTCATATATATATATATACACATATATTCATCCATGTGGAGCGTGAACGAATAGTCGGGGAGCTGCCGGACCGACTTGCCCGCGTAAGTGGTCTCCCGTTCTTGTAGGTTGACCACTTTGCCACAGGTGATGATGCCTCCCAGTTCTTGTAGTAGTGCTCGATGTCGTTCGCCGCCGCCCTCCACGATGTTATCGACTTCTACCACCATGGCTGACTGAGTAGGACCATCGGGCGGAATCGGGCGTCTCCGAGAGAAGAACGACGCATGGTTCATATGGGCATACTCGATACCCCAGCTTCCCAGTGTGCTGGAGCAGACCTGACCTCCACCACGCGAGTCCCGAAACCAGTCCGTAGATCTGGGTCAGAAGAAGCACCAGTGGGCGGTAGTCCGCCGTCTTCAGGTTGTCGGCACGCTAGTGGCACCTTTCTGCTCGGAGGTCGAGATTGCAAAAAAGCGGTTTTGACATCTCGCACGTAGGTAGTCCATCTCCGGCTGGCATTCAGTTGCAACACCACATTGACCACGGCACTTGACGGCGTTGGGGCCGAGCGTTCTACTTGATGAACGTGAGGGTCTGAACACCCGATGACACACCAGCGAGATGTTGGTTGCGTCTTGTCCGCGGTCATTTCCAGAGATTCCAACCGGCCCTCACGCACAGGCCCTCATTAACAGCCGCGTCCTTCGCCGCCTGGAGTTCCTCCACTTTGATCTCGTGAGGTTTGTATCGGTCCACGAAGCGCGACTTCAACACAATGCTCCGGACGGTCGCGAAGGAACTCCTCCGACTCGGCAATGGAAAGGACTTTCACCGCTTTGTTGGCCAGCAGCGACTCGAACTCTTTCAAACGACTCTGGTTGAACAGCTCGTGCTCCTTGCCCTCCAGCTTCGAGAACTCCACCTGTCCAACGACACCTTTGCCTTGGCCAGGTACATACACTGATCACGGGGGCAGCAGTTGCCTCTGATTCCAAGACCTTGAAACTTTCCTTCGGCTTCAGTGGCTCCAACTGATTGCGAACCGTGTACGCTTGCGCATCCACTTGGGCCCCGCACACGCCATGAAGTTGGAGGCACCATGGAAGTCCGCCTCGAAATCCATCACGGACTGGTTGACAGAAGGCTTGATCTTTTGTTGAAGGAACCGGAGATGGTAGTAGATCACGATCAAGTTCTGCAGTCGTTGTCGAAGGAGGTGGTAGTAGATCACGTCCCTGTTCTGCAGTCGCTGTCGACGGAGATGGTAGTAGATCACGTCCTTGTTCTGCGGTCGCTGTTGACGGAGATGGTAGTAGATCACGCCTTTGTTCTGCCGCAGCGGGTTGGCTCCGACGTCGCTGCTTGCTCACTTTGCAACCATCGGTCATCTGGTGACCACCATGCTGAGAAGGCTCTTGGACTTCGCGTTCTCCGTCCTCCACGTCCTCACCGAACAGCTCGGGCTACTCCACCCGACGGGAGGTCCTTCGGCAGCCACATCCTCGTAGCCTGTGCGCACTCCTTCTCGAACTTGCTGCAGCAGATCTTTGCGCAGGTCGAGAACCAATGCAACACGGAGTTCCTCCTCCGGGGATGCCGGACGCAGTCGCTCGGTCGCAACCTTCCACAGACGGCCTCTCATATTCACTCACCATGTGTTTCCACCGGGCGTAGCAGCGATGAGAGCACCAGGACAACCCATCCATGATGTGTGGCATTACTCCTCCAAACGTAAACCCATTGGCCAGGTCGAAACGTAAAAGAATGAAGATCAGACCTTCTAGTTTGGGCACGCACGGCCTGCCTAATCGACGTGACATCATCCTCCTTGATCCAAGCCACCCGCCCTGATGGCCCAACTTCGCTGCACGAGGTCTCCTGCAGCTGCCTTGGCCATGTCTTGGTCCCATCCAAGAGGCGTTGATTTGGCGAAAAGCCGTGCCGGTGAACATGCAGTTGTGCGCTGCTACCGTCTGCAACGATCTGATCCTGGCCCAAGGAGTGGGCCGACTACCAGGACCAGGAGGCCAAGACGGAGGGTCCGATGCCGGACCGCGAGACCACAGCTGCCCAAGGAGCACGACGATCCCAAAGCCTCCCGGCAGGCGTCCATCCAGTGCAGGACCGAGCGCGACGCAGGCAAGTTCAGCTGCAGGACCAAGCGGCGGAGCTCTATGCCATCTACGACAGCGAGCCGGAGAACGACCAGACTCCGACGTCCTTTGCCATGGTGGAGCCGGAGGCGATCAGCGATCTGTGAAGGATGGACAGCACCCAGAAACAACCACGTCAATCAGCACTACGAGCACTACGATTTTCACGATGTTGCAAGCGCACCTCCTGTGGTGGGACAATCCTTGGCCAACCGAGGCTACAGTATCTTCTGTGGTCTTGCAATTCTCCTGTCGACTTTTGGACATCCTGCTGCTCTGGCCGCTTCGGCACAGCTTGACTCCCCATCGAACCTTGGGAAAATGATTGTCCAACTCCCAGAAGTTGAACTGTTTCAGCCATGCTCGCAGACTCACACGAAGGAAGCAGTTTCCGTTCTCCAGAAACAGCCATCGTCCAAGCCTTTACAATAGCATCACTTGTTTCCATGCCATGCGATCCACCTGTGGCAGGCTGTTTCCGCCCAAGCAACTCGAAGGCACTCTGCACCTCTTGAGGGTCTTCTCCCGTCACAGCACCTCCGGGTAACCCGGCTGTGCCCAAGGCGTTAGCCATTTGGCTTGCAACACTTGGTCTTGCTGCTGTTGCTGCTTGGCTCCCCGAACTTGCTGCCCCTGCCTCTATGTTCGCAGAACACTGAGCAGACTGTTCCGGAGTTGCTACCGGAGGTGCAGTACCAAGCAACGGCTCAACGATGCAGTCCCTGCACCAGGTCTCGCACCCGCCTGATCCAGTCGGCCGGTGGCCAAAGCGCACGGTCCTGGAGGCAGGCCAGGTGTCCCGAAGCCATAGCCCTTGCCCTGCCACTTTCGAAGAAAGGTGCCAGGAGGGCCGCGCATGTGGCTTCGGGCCGGAGCAACGAGGCTCCAGTGCCACTGTAAACTAGCAGCAGATATATGGATTCCCAAAACACACCAAGCTCAAAGCACATCCATCAGAGTCAGAGGATCTTTTAATGCACGCGTGCCGTCCTGGGCTCAAGGCCTGAGAGGTAACAGCCACGGACGATCACAGGTAAGAACAGGTGCAACAGGAAAGAGCCGGAACACCAAACTATGTTTCACAATACCGCGACCACGGCCGACACAACTATCGGAAGTTGTGCTCGAACATGTCCAGTTCTTTTTGCATTCTTTTCAGCCGTGCTGTTGCGGCTAGCCCACGCTGGAAAAGCCCTGCATTCAAGTGCAATAGCTGCCCTGAACCGTCTTTGCTGTCGATGGCCTCTAGCGTCGCATTCGGTACTTGCACTTTGGAGCCGTAGCTGCTCAGTATCCAGCTGCACCTGCAGGTTCAGCATGGCCTCCTGCTATCAAGCCTCGCGTTCGGCAGTTGCACTTTGAAGCCGCTGTGGCTCAGTCTCACGCTGCACCTGTACCTGCGACCGCATTCATTTCGACTTCTTCTGCATTCCTCTGTGCTTCGGCCAACATGTCATCTGCGGCCTGCACAATGCAAATCTTTCGCTGTCTCGGCTGTGCTGCTGCTTGAGGCGCACCGTGGAGGCACTACCGTATCTCGCACCCTGGCTGCCAATGACTCTGTGCTACGGGTACTTCGCGCAGCAACCTCGGCCGGCCAAAGCCACTTGATCCGGCTCCACAGCGCCCAGCCCACTTGGAGGAGATCCGAGATGCCAACCTGAAAACCTCCGGCAGGAGCTTGAGCCAAAATGGCTACGGGTTTGAGGTTTAGGGTTTAAGGTTCGAGGTATAGGGTTTAGGGGGGGTTTAGAGATGTTTAGACTTCGGACTCTCGCGAAGCTCTCAGCAGTCTGAACCCTACCGCACTTCACCCAAGCTCCAAATTCTCCAAAAGCCCCCAAAACCATCGCAAGTACTTCAAATCAAAGGAGAAGTACACTCCTGAGTTTCTAGACTCCACTCCTCGAGCAGCTTACCCGCTCTTCTTTACCGCACTACTTTGACCAAGGCTCCACGTCCAAACGAGTAGTGGGCATAAAAGCATTGCAGAAGATAGCAGAAATCTACGTGTTATCCTGAGGGTTTAGAGTTGGAGGGGCTCATTCCGTGCATGGTTGCTCCACCTATCCGACTTTGACTTTCTGATCGGATCACTGGCATTGGCGTCCTCGGAAGTGTCGGATTGAAAAAACGAATAGGACCCAATCGCTCTGTCATTCGGAATCATCATTCGAATCGGTCTGTCAAGCACTGTTTGAAGCTAAGGGTCTGCCACGTCAACCACGCCTGGGGCATAACCTTTTCGACGCAGAAATCCTGCGTTGGCAACCGTCGCCTTCGTGCAGGGGGCGATGCTCTGCCACTCTCTGTCACTCCGGGGGAACATGCTGACTCTGTGTGTCTCGAGCTGCGCACCAGCAGCAAAGCTTGAACCAGGTTGAAGATCTTCATTTCACCTCGGCTTCTGCGTGTGGGCATGAACCTTTAAAAGGATCCAATGCCTCAAAGCGTCGGAAAGTAAACTTCGTTTGGCACGCGGACGGGATCGCGAATGACCTATCCCGCCACAGATGCACCTGCCCTGAGCCAGGTGTCTGCAAGACACGAACGTCTCAAGTCATGCACCGCGGCCACTGCATGCTCGGCGCAGCAATCGGCCGTTGTGAATTCAAGACGGGGGCACGAAGATGCACAAAATCTTATAGCCCTCGTGCCTGATCATCCGGCGGCGCAACGACCTTGCTTCAGGCAGCAGCAGCAGCATCCTCTTCTTGGTTGGATCTGTTTCAAAGCCATTTATAAGCACACGGCCCATGCCTTTTGGCCCAGAAGTTGCGCGAACCAGTTTTCCTGCAGCCAAACTTCCTAGGCCTTGCCTTTATCAGCAACTCGGATGCCACACTGCGGTGTACTGTTGATGACTGTTTCTGCCAGCGGCATGGATCCAACTATCTGCAAGCCTGATGTTGGTGGGGTGGTGAGGAGGCATTCGTACCTCTTACAAGGAGCAGCCATCTCACAGCACGAGCTTCGAGTATCCGAGGCCGGCGCTTCCAATGCTGAGGGTTGGCCTTCAGATTCAATGGAATAGATGAGAATACTATTCTATTCTACTACACTTTGCCGACAACTCTATGACGTAACATATATGGCTTCCTGCATCTGAGGCATCGACCCGGTGAGCTGGATAGGTCGCAAATAGTCGGGCAGCTCGAGGACTGGCACAAGGCAAACATGCGGACAGAATGCCAGCGATAGGAGATAGATATATAGGTGTAACAATGTGTGTGTGTATAAATGCTTATATATATATATATATGTGTGTGTGTCTATCTACCTTTTTCTCAGCCCTACCCTGCTGTGACTGTTGCGAGTCGCCCAAAACCAAGGCGTTGGCGCAGCACGGGCACGGAAATAACAAAAACCTTGGTGTTAAAATTGCCTTCGCAAAGCTGCATCATAAACCCGCTGGTCTTGCTCAGCAGTTTCTGTATAGTTGGGCAACTGAAGCTTGTTTTCATAAACATACTTTTTGCTGAACATGACCCAGTTTTGTCTTGGCCAGCCTACCCTCTTCTTTCCATAGTTGTGTGGCTAGCGGAACTTGGTGTAAACGAAACTTGCCTCAACGGGTCTACATTGGAACTTCGCAAGATATGGCCGAGAAGTTTCGCCCGGCGCCCTTCGTGATATCTACTGAACGGCAAAACTTTCCTGGTATCAACATTTTTTGGGAATGCTGCATCAGATGCTGCTGCAAGAAGTCTTTGATTAAGGCTTCAGGTCTTACACATAGCGCTCGGCGCAGCTTCACTCTTTTTGCTGCACCTCGTCAACGGTACAAGTGCGCATGCACGCGCTGCCGGTGGTCGGCGGGCGGGCCGCGGCGGGATGCTTTGAGCCCCACATGTGCCACGACCATCAGCCTTACTGCACAAGGCTTCAGGTCTTACACATAGCGCTCGGCGCAGATTCACTCTTTTTGCTGCACCTCGTCAACGGTACAAGTGCGCATGCACGCGCTGCCTCCGCCCATCTAACCCACTTGTTGCGGGCTAAAAGCCTGACCAACGGTAGCTAAGGAGAACCAAGTTCTGGTCGGGTAGCCACAGGCCTCGAAGAGCTCGGCCTTCGCCAGCATCTCGGGGAAGAGCTGCATGACCTCCAAGATGCGCTGAGAGGCCCGGTCCTGCAGTCTCGATAAGAAGAGGACGGAGGAGACCTCCTGGATGTATATCTCCATCACGCGGGCGCTCAACCACCGCCCGCGTCTGCGGACCAATTCCCCATTCTCAGTCGCATGAAGGAGCCATGTGGCGCCCCCCGCCCTCAGAGATCCTAAGTCCAGTGGCTTGATGCGCTCGTCCTTGAAACAGTGCAGCTCCAGGGCTGCAGAGATTTTTCCGAATCTCTGCCGGAACGTTCCGGCCGCAAGGGGCCAGAGGTACTGCCTGCGGCCTTTCCGTTTAAAGGCCAGCTCAACCACTCTCATGAGCTGTGGGTGGTCCAGCTTCAAGGCCTGATGCCTGGCTGCGGTGTTTCGGGTCTTCGGCTCCCGAACCGCCATCAAGATGTAACTAACTGTGCCCTGGACATCGGAAGGCAATACCAGGTCTGCCCGCCTGGCCGCGAAGACTTCGCCGATGCGGCCTAAGCCACCCCAAGCCAGGGCCAGTATACCGGCCACCTCCGGCCAGCCCCAGAATAAGGCGGTGGTCACCATAGCCAGCAAGACCTGCCACGGCATCGCCTGATGGTGCACGTGAGGTTCCATTCTCTGCCATTGGAAAGCAACGTCCCACGCCGGCTGGAGAAAGGTCTCCGGATCTTTGGGATCCGGCCAGCTACGGCGTTTACGGTCTCAGAGTAGTGGTTGTAGGGGCGGCCAGCCTCGTAGAGCGCCCTCCCGTACCTGGACAATATCGCATTGACCACGTCGACGTCCAAGAGGCCCGTGGGGGAGAACGTCTCCTCAGGGATCGCGATCTGGCGGCACCAGGTCAGGAAGCCTTCCCAAAGCGAGTCCCGAGCAGACTGTGTCGCCTTCTCCACGGGCCTTCCTTCTGGAAGTGGCCTAGAGATCGTGTCACATCTCTCGCATTTCTGGGCTCCAGCGGTCCATGGCGGCAAGGCGGAGCTCCTACGACCCCAGCCCCGAAAAGAAACAGGACCCCGAACACCCGGAAGAGAATTGGTAGGGAAGGGCCTTCGCGGGGAAATCCAAGTGAGGAGTCGAAGTCCAAGAGGGGAGGCCGATAAAGCAAGGCCGGGCGCGAGGCACACCTGTCAGAAGGCTCAGGAGGGGCCCAAGGCAGGGTTCGAAGGACAAGGCGGACCCAATTGGAGGACCATCGGCGGAGACGAGGCAAAGACGCCAGACCATCATCAGGGAGGCGTTCGTGGAGCAGGGGCCCCGGCACAGGAGGAGGAATTGGGGCGGACCTGGAAGGAGCGTCGGCAGGCATGAGTCTGGTTGGTGCAAAAGGGAGGGCCCCATAGAGCCCGAAAGCAAGGCTCAAAGCCGATATCTGCCTCAGCTCGGCTGTGAGGGCAGAGGATGGAGATCTCCCTTTACTAATAGCACACCTCGCCACATTCGAATCGATCAGGGAGGAGAACCGGCTAGGGATGGAGCCCCTTGCTTTCACCATGCAGAGCCTCTTAAATGCGCCCGTCTCGTGAACATTTATGTGGCGCTCGCGGCGCCAGTCCCATGCTGAGACCAGCGCCCAGCTAAGGCCGAGAGCGAGGTCATTAACCCAAGGGCTCTCGAGCCCAAAAGAGTCCAAGTCAACCCGCTCACGTGCCTGGGTAAGCCTCCGAAGACCCTGAGAGAAGACCTCAGTGGTAACTCCCGCCCAGGGGAGGAAGGACTCCAGCTCCGGATGGCCAGGGGCCGCGTCGTAGCCCGAGGGTCCTCGAGATAAGCGATGGACCGGGAGGCGGACGGAGAGCACGTTCAGTAGCCTCCCGTCGGACTTCAGCTTAAGCTCCGTGACCTCGCCCTTCCTCGAAAGAGAGGCCCAGGCGGGAAGAGCCGAGGCCAGCGTTGTGCCCGGAATGGCCAACATACTCAAGAGGCCCCTCTGTCTGGCCCACTCACACAAAGCCAGGGCCCGCTGCAGAAGCTGGTTCTCCCTCGCGACTTTCGGAGAAGAGGGGTCCCCGAAGGGTGCGCGGTAGGTGCGGAAAGGCGGCTGCGCAGCCGCGGAAAAAGTAGAGCTAGGAAGGGACACAAGCATGGAATCGACCTTCCCAGCCTCCAGCAGGTGCAGGACCCAAAGGAAAAACTCCTCACAGCAAAGGTCGTAGTGCGCAGAAGAGGCTGTATGGAGGCATGGCCCCACACACCAGCCCTCAGCAGCAAGCCGGTCAAGCACATAGGTAGATACACTGCCTATCTGCAGGAAGTGAAAACGGAACCCCACCGGCCGAGGGCAGGGAGGAGAGAAAGAATCGGGCAATCGAGCCCGGTCAAGCGGGAAACCTTCTCCCCAAGCATCGTCTTCAGGAAGCTCCTCAAAATAGAGGTCGGCCTTTTTCAAACATGCCTGGGCACGGGAAAGCAGTCTAGTAGATGCACCCTTCCGGTCGGAAGCATGCCAGAGGAGAGCGGCCGTATCGGTAGACAGGGGCGCCTTCACAATGGCAGCTCGGCTGTCGCTGCTGTCCGTGGCGTAGACAGTAGGGTCCCAGGGGGCCGCCAGGTCAGCCACGGCCAGGGGGGCCAGGGCGGCACACAGAGCAAGCTCATCCGCAGCCGGGCGCGGGAGCGGCACAACCTTAGGATCTGAGGGGTCGAGCTGGTCGGCCCGGGACACCCGGAAAACCTCGGCAAGGATTGCCATAGCGGGCCGTCGGTAGACGAAAGCAGAAGTCCAGCCCCCGACCAAGCAAGCAAGAAGGCAATCGGTGGCGCAGGGCAGGGAGGCTATCGAAAGCGAAAGGGAAGCAAGGGAAAGCCTCTTAGACCTAGGGGCACCAGCCGGAACTAAACCCAAAGCCCTAGTCGGGGGGGAGGAGTCTATCTCTATACCGGCTACCTTGGCGGAGGAGGCTCCTCGCACATCCTTCTCAGCGGAACCGAGGAGCTCATACTTAGCGTAGGCCCCGGCGGCAGCCTCCAGGTGCTGAACCGACCTCGACTCCTCCGGGGGGCTACCCGCCCTCTCAATGCTCACAGAGTAGAAATCATCAATGACCAGGCCCTCAAAGAGCGTGCTCCGGTAAAGGAAGAGATGCCCCATGAGGAGCTCAGAGCCCGGCTGAAGCAAGCCATGACGTTTCAAGAGGTTGCGGTGGGCGCTGGTAGCCAGCTCGACACCTAGGTGGTCTCCTTGGAACACACCCTGGAAACAAGCTACCAGACTCCTGTCCGGAGGGGGCACCAAGAGGCCTGCTGACGCCAGCCAGCCTCGAGTGCATCTGGGCGAGGAGGGCCTGGGTGCCGCGAAGGTCAACCTCCCGCAGAGGAGGATACAAAGAGTTGTGCACCGCCTTGCGGGGAGCCGAGAAGAGCTGATGATAGAAGTCCTTCCTATCAGTTATGCTTATGCTCAGCGACTCCCGGAGGGGGTCAACCCTAATGCCTAAGAGTGCGGGGCCGCAGGGAAGCAAGGAGCTCGGGCCCTGGAGCCGCCGCTCCCTGTAGTTTCGGGAGCGCCTGTCACCTATCTGGCGATCGCAGCTCTCGTTCTTGTAGGCATTGAAGACCCTCACAGCATCATCAGGGTCCACCTGATCGTCGTAGGACTCCTTGAGGTACAGCAGGCCCAGCTTGTCCCACTTCTTCGCAAGGGCGAGCACTTCGGACGGCTTCTCACGACCAAGGTTGGGCACGTCCGAGGGCGGGGGCTCGCCCCCATAAAGTAGCACGTTGGGCTCCAGGCAGGCGATGCGAAGGTCAGGGTCATCCTCGAGGAAAGGAAGGGGGTCCCACTGGGCCCGGCCCGATATCTTCAATCGCGCAGCGTTCAGCGAAGAGTAAGGCATAAGGGGGCTGCTAGCAGCAGGCTGCTTCGCACTGACGGGACCACCCTCGCAAGCCCCAGGGGCGGATGGTCCGAAAGATGCAGGAGGGCCCGGGGGGCCAGCAACAGAGGGATCTTCAGGGGCAGCACCATGGAACAGCGAGCCGTAGGGATCAGACCCCGGGCCCACCCAAGTCAAATGCTCCGAAAGCTCCTGAAGGGCAGCAAGAAGCTGAGGAGAACGGCGCCCAGCGGAGGCCACAGCAAAGGGCTCCACAGCACGGCAGGCTCGGCAAAGCTTGGCGATGTAGGTAATCGCCTCGGCCTGGCTTCGGTTCGGCTTCCGGCGCAGACTCTGCAAAGGAGGGGCGCGGTTGCCGGCAAAGAGGAAGTTACAGCCCATAACGGCAACGTGGGTAACTCGCCGAAATGCAACACGCGCTCGGACACGAGAGGCCTTGGCAGAGGGGATGTGCTGGAAGCACCCCGGGAAGGGCACCGGAAGCGGGAAGAGAGCCTGAGCAGGAGCAGGATGCAGCTCCTGGGAGATGTGCAGCGTGGACAAAAGGAATGCACCAAAATTGCCCCTCGTGGCAACAACCCTGGCAGCGAGACTAAGACCAAAGGCCCTAAACCCGAGCAGAGGAGGAGCGGAGCGGGGCATAGGTGACGGGCCGGGGTCTCCTTCAAAGGGACCGGCGCTGGCGTGCAAAGCGGCCCCCGGTCTTGCGGGGCACATGGCCGACAAAGGCCTCACAACACGAGGCACCGCTGAATTCTGGCATGGACCTGGCCTCTCAGGAAAGTTGCAGCTTAGCCGTACAGGCGCGGCGGCGTGGCTCGCAGGTGGTCCTTTGGCACCCTTGAGGAGAGGCGAAGGCTTGTAGGGGTAGGGCCCACTAAACCACAAACGACGGGGCCTAGAACCACAAGGGGCGGGGACTATTTAAACCGACTACGGGGGAAGAGGCAGGGGCCGCTCTCCATAAGAACAGGCCGGCGACAGGTGCAGAGGCAGCACTCACGAGGAAGAGGCACCTTCGGGATTTTTTGGGAACCGGCGAGGAGGCTTCGGTTGCTGCTGTCCTTCGGCTTCCGCCCCGCTGGCCTTGGCACGAGCCCCCCCAACGGCCTCCGCCCGCCGAGTCTGGATGAGGTCTATTTCGCGGATGTAACTGAGCGTGGTCGTGGCCCAGGCTTGAGGCGTGAGGCCCCCAAAGGCTCGGAGCCTGGGGTTCTGGCGATGAGGCGGGTCCTCCTGAAGACTCGGAGGTACCCAATGTCCCAAGAGCCGTTGTCCTGAGCCGCTTGTTCGACCGATATCAAGGCCAACGCCATGAGCTCCTCGGCCCCGGCAGTGTCGCCAGAGAGCATCGTGTCGGCTATGTTGGCCAGGAGCCAGAAAACTATCCCCAAAGACCTTTGGCTGTCATATCCTCCGAACCTTTCCGCGTAGGCGGTGAAGACGGGACCACGGCCCGCCAGCTCCGGGCGGGAAGCCGGGCTTGCCTCGGATGGCGCCAGCCTCCTCAAGGCTTGCTGGCTGACCTGCAGCATGAAGTTCCCGCTCCGGGCGGCCAGCTGCTCCTGAAGCTTCTCCCTCTTCCCTGCTCCCCTGGAACCCAAGGCAGCGCTCCCAAGGGCCCCCAAGGCTACCTCGCCGGAGTCGGCTTGCGCCACCAGGTGGGACACCAGAGAGCCCAGCACCTTGCTCTGGAGAAGCATGGCATCCGCAAGAGGGCTCCGCCGATCTCGTCCTGGGCTTGCTGGGCCGTCGGAGCTGGGGGAGGAGGCTGCAGAAGGGGGGCTCTTACCTTGGGCGGGGCTCCTATCAACCCTCTCAAAGATTCTAAGGAACCGGCAGGCTTGCTCGAGGCAGGTCCTATTGGGAAGGCTCGGCACATGGCCCACGGATGCGGCCGCTGACGGGTCGGGCCTCTCCTCCAACGCCTTCTGCCTGGCTGCAATGTCCTGCACCTGTTGGGTGAGGGCCGGGAGCAGGGCCAGCATCGGGCCTCTTGGCCTTTGGGCCCGGGCGCCGCTTCGGGGCAGGGCCCACGGCAGGTGCCTCTGCTCCTGCTTCCTCGGCTGCTGAGTAGAAGGCCATCCTCTCCCCCGTGAGGGTGACGACCCACTCGACCGCCTTTTGCAGAGCGTCCTCGCACAACAGTAACTTCTGAAAAGCTTCCTTCGACGAACGGCCTGGCCTCGACAGGTGACCGGGTCGAAGCGGCCCAGGTGCTGAGCCACCTCGTCGGCGAAATTATTCGCAGCCTCGCCCGTTGGTACCAGGGCACCTTCTTCGTCCTCCTCTGTCAAAAGGCAGGACACTTCCACCGACGTCCGGCCCTCCTCCAGCACCCGCCTCCAGCAGGGCTCGGTCCAGAGAACCGACTGGCAGCGATGCAAGTACCCCTCCTTCCCTCCGAAGGAGCGGCACGAAAACACACGGCCGGGCAGGGACAGTGGGCAGCTCCAGGATCAAAGCGCCTGCGTCGGCCGGCGAGGCCAGGAACTCCGAAATCAGTTCCATTGCTCAGGCTCGGGGAAGTCCACAAAAGCCGCTTTGGCGTACACTCGCGCCTCCCCCTCGGTCGAGAACCCGTGGCACACAGAGTCGGAATGCTCGAGGGCCCCCACGTACAGCTTGAAACGCCCGAAGGCCGTGAAAAAGCGGACCCGGAGGTCGCCCCTGCAACGCAGAACAATGTAAACACGAGAGCGAACCGCAATGGCAGGAGTAGGCTCCACCACGTTCTGTTCCCCCCGCAGCACCAGGCCGGCCTGCAACCCGGCTTGCCACGCTCTAAGGGCCCGGGATTGGCGGTCTGCCGCGCGCAGGGAGGAAACCAAGAAGAGGGCCTCGTTAGGCAAGGGATCTCCCACACGAGGGTGGGAAGGCACAGGTGGAGGAGGAGAGGAAGAGGAGGATGCGCCGCGGTAGGCAAAAGCAGGCAGAGCAAGCCTAAGTCCAGTAGCCAGGCAGCCTACTCCTATTTTCCGGACTAGAACCCCTAACCCTAGGGCTATCAACCAGCTCCCACTCAGCACCCTGGTCAGCCTCGATCTCAGCGAGGGCGCCACGAAGGGCGTCAACACACGCTCTGACGGTCTCAGCGAGCGACCGCCTGCTCATGCAAGTAGCCTCGAAGGCGGAGGGAAGCAGGGCGTGAGGGCTGAACCACCTCGGCCGCAGGCTCCGAAGTGAAGACGGTTTGGGCCGCAGGTGCCAGGAGGGCGGCCCGAAAGAGGAAGAGGGCTCCGAGAAAGCCAAAGGAGGCCCCAAAACCAAAGGTCAGGCCCAGGATCAAAAGAGAACCGGAACAATGGGCCGGACACCCCAGCCCCCACCAGTTCGAACTGGAACCCTGAACGAGGAGCCCCAAGGCCCGAGACCAGTCCATGCTTTGAGCCCCACATGTGCCACGACCATCAGCCTTACTGCACAGTATTTGCGCGGTTGATACGTCGAAGTCATACCCATAATCTTTCTCAAACCACGGTATGAAAGGCATCCAGCTTCTTCGCTAAAGCAGGTGTAAGATGAACTGTCTCTAAACCATATAAAGTAGCTTACTACGGATGATCACATCATACACAATGACTTTCCATCTCTTTGTAGCTGTGGTTGCCTTCCAATATGCATTCAATTTAAGCCATGTGCAACGAACTTCTTGCATTTTGTTCAAGATTTCATGTGCGATGTTAACATCCCTATTTATTTCATTTCGCAAGTACATGGCTTCATAACTCTTTGCGCATACAGTACCATCATAGAAATGAATCTTACCATCATTATTCATGGGAACAGCTAAGCACTTAGACCGATTTAATTTCCACCCGTATTGTTGCGAGATTCTCGCGGTGAAACTCAAAAGTTGGTTTAGCCCCCTGTTTGATTGTGAGAAAAGGATGGTATCATCAGCATAGTATACCATATCGAAATCCAGATTAGGAATGCCATTACACTTCACCTCCTGACTAATTTTGCGCTGGATGTCAATATCAATGCATGTCATAACTAGAACAAACAGAAAGGGGGATAGCGGACATCCCTGCCGTATTCCGGCAGACTGTGTCTTGATGTCAGACATACCAAACTCATCTTTGACATAGAACGTCGGCTTCCGATAACAATCTCGTATCACATCCAAATACGGAAACCCAATCTTTGTAATTGTTAAAGAACGGGATTCACTGCTGGTTCCTACTCAAGCACAAAGACGGACACTTTTGCTTTCCTGGCACGGGTGTCCGGTGGTCTCGAGCCTATGCCACAACAGAGTGTGCATGGCTGTTCCTATGCATTAACACTGTGGTTCCTGCAGCTGTACTNCAAAGACGGACACTTTTGCTTTCCTGGCACGGGTGTCCGGTGGTCTCGAGCCTATGCCACAACAGAGTGTGCATGGCTGTTCCTATGCATTAACACTGTGGTTCCTGCAGCTGTACTGTGAGGGGGAAATGTTTAACACCCCGCCTTCGAAGGTAGTGCCGGTAAGTTCCTTACCAAACTGGCTTCGACACTTTCCTTCACAAGCTGCGTTACTTGAAAGCGTTGTTCCTCTTCGCAAA
>BGNK01002438.1:0-81940 GCA_003297005.1 Symbiodinium sp. clade A Y106
ACTGCTGGAGGAAGGGCGCCAAGTCCTCACCTTCCTCCAACGCCGCCAGGATCACCGCGAAGGCCGCCTCGAGGTCTGCCGGCGAGTAAGACATGGCTCGGCCGGGAGGAGATGCTACAAGAGACCTGGTCACCGAAAAAGCGACGTCGAGCCGGAGCAGCTGCCGGCACGACGAATCGCTCATGTCCATGCCCACACGCGTGTGCTACACTACAATTGACAGCAATGATGCCGTCAGCCACCTTCCCCTCCACCACCCCGCCTCCC
Organism: Symbiodinium sp. clade A Y106; assembly: GCA_003297005.1. Classification (NCBI taxonomy): domain Eukaryota; class Dinophyceae; order Suessiales; family Symbiodiniaceae; genus Symbiodinium; species Symbiodinium sp. clade A. The sequence continues at coordinate 268 of BGNK01002438.1, forward strand.
ATACAGGGATAGTACATGTTGACTTGCCAGAGTTCAGGGCATGCGCACGCGCACACGTCCGATGCCTTGCGAGTCTGTGCAAGACTACGGCCTCGCCCAATCGAGCGAAGTTCTCGGCGGCATGTTTCCAATGCATCTGCTCGGTACCCGGGTGTGTGCCGATGAAAACGTGGAGTCACTGCTCGTCCCATAGACCAGCATGGAAAATCCTAATAGGTGTTGGGCACAATCATACGGCCCATGTCCGACAAAGCCCATCTCAGTATTCCTCCCGACTTCAGCACTGAAGTCCGAGAGGACTCAGAGTTGCAGCATCACGACGTCGTCAAGTTGGTAAACCCATCTTCTGGAACCAACCTGTCCAGTGTGCGAGATCCGACATGCACAAGATCCCTCGGCACCACAGAAAAGCATCAGTGTGAAAGCTCAGTTAAGGCCAAGGTCCTGCGGCACTCAGTGTAGGAAGCTGGCGAGCTCCTCAATTTGCACCTGGATTCGACACTTTGTGCTAACATAAGGCCAAAAGGGCATCAAACCGGGCAGTGAACCTTGCCATTGCCGTCCTTGTCAACGGCTTTCAGCCTCGGATATTGGTATTGTGTCGAAATTGCAAAGTGCAAGCTCTAAAGAAATTTCACCTCAACGACTCACCTTGCATACTGCACTGCCCTCTGCTGTCAAAGGCGCAGCTCATGCGCTAAAGATCCGGAAGCATGTTCTGGCAGCTGTGTCTTCAGAAATGTCTCGATCTCCGTGGAATCTGCCAATCCGCCTCCGCGCCAGCTTTCATCAGTATGCGCAATGGTCCCATTCCCACTTGCAAGGTTGGACATGCACGTGCTGTCTGCACTGCTCCGGAACTTCGTCGGTTCAAAGTCTTGCAGTCTTGCAACGGTTGGGAATAAGCGGCCGGGAAGGGATTCAAGTGGAACACTGTGGAATGTGGACTGGTCAAGCCGCGATAGGTCATGGGCTACTCACCGTCTGAAGCGAATCTTCCTCGGCCCCTAAGTCTGACATGTCCTTCTCGACTTCTTGATTCCACACAGCCGAACAACGGCCGAAGCGGTGCAAGCAAAGCAAAAGCTGCTGTGGAGCCGCCGGCGGCACTCCGGGTGGAGATCGCAACAGCAAATGCCCAATGCCGTACGACAAAAACCAGAAAACCTCTTGTCCGAGAGGCTTCGATCTTTGTCGAGGTCAGCAAACGCTCTGAAGAGCCCATCCTTGAGCCCCATCGAGTCAATCGCATCCTCGTGCGGCCTTGATTTCTCAGCGCATTCTGCTTCGGAAGCCTTTCCCACAAGTGCATCTGCACGACAAACATCATTGCCATTTCTAGCGATACACGATCCATGCAGGCAAGTTGCATGCCCCATGCGGAATATCCCAGCAGCTGCCTCCACAAGTCCTTCATGCAGACCTCATCCAGAACACTACTTCCCCCCGGAACTACTTCCCCCCGATCATCCCAAGGCTGTTTGGGGCAAACCGGTGCTCGTTACGCTTGAGTGCATCTGGATATCGTTTGCCCACCTCCACGATGATCGGCTTTGCCAGAACGCTACTTTCCTCAGGTCAAATAAGCACTGCCAAGTTAGGGTCGTCACCGGAGCACTTAGTCAACTAGTCAAGGTGCCTCGTCAGGGATGCCTTTCTCCGTGCCGAAATCGATGAGCGGCTGGATGCTGTTCATTCCACTCAGAAGAGCTCTGGGACAACAAACCTGGCACTCTCGTCTCTGCGTCGGGACATCATGGGCGGGATGCCAAGAACCGGCTCTTGCCTTGTACTCCTGCTCATCAACGAAAGGCTGCTGATTGACCATCGTGAGCTGATGCTCGGCATCGACGTAGCACCCATCATCCAAGTGGAGGAACCCCGGCCGCTCGAGGGTACCAGCACGGGATTGTTTCACGGCTTCTGCCAAAATGGAGCCCGTCATCGTCACCACAGTGAATGGCTCAGTTGGCAGTTCTACTGGTTTCATGGCTCATTCGAGACAAAAGCGTTTGCTGTGAGAGTCCAATCTAAGCCGAGACACTTCGTCGAAGGCCAACTCTTTGTACAGGTCCCCCAAGGTGAAGTTGCCAGGCTTGTAGCACTGCTTCCCACGCATCCCCCCACCATTCATGGCCACAACCTCTACCTCGTGCTGATGTAAGCCTGAGTCTCGCACAGCCCCCCGACACGAGCCAACCGTTGAATGGGAGCAACCACTCCCGACCTCCTGAAGATGCTGGGCAAGGGACCGCGCTTGAACTTCTGAAGAAGAAACGACGCCAAGTTGGACGGCTCGTATCGCACATTGAGGCTGGACATCTCGCAGGGCAAGTCCGTGATGGCCGCCTGGTCTGCACTTCTTGCAAGCAGCGCTTTATTCGCACAGTGGCCCGCAATTCTGCATTACGACGCTATCCACATACCGCATACTCTGTCGCGCAGGCCTCCATGGCTTTGACCACGAAGTCTTTGCGCTCCTTCGTCCAAGCTGCTGCCTTCTCTTCGGCATCGAAGGCTGCAGCCGGCACCATGCAATGCCGGCGCTTGACCTCACAAGCGAGACTACATGACAAAAAGTGAACATGTCTGCGATGCGTCCTGTGATGTCCTGTGTCAATGAGGTATTACGTGACGGGCCTCGCCAGATTCCGTCCACCAAACATCGATGATACCAAGGTTCACAGCATCTTGACCAACCTTCAGAATCAAGGAGTCCCCACTAAACTCCTCGAAGACTTCATGCTCGTGGCCCCCGAGTATCACAGGGACCTCAGCACAGCTTGGTAGCCCGACGCGCCCGACAGCCGAAACGATCTCAGCTGACTCAGCTCTGTCTCAGGGTCAGACTTTGCCTTGAAAAACGTCATCTTTCTGGAAGTCCAGTGCCAGGGCGCGGTCTTCGGCGATTAGCTGGTGTGTCATGGGCACCATAATGTCAAGCGCCTGCTGTTTCGACGCCTCATGCCATGCCGTCGTGCAGGACTCCAGGAATGGTCGCATGACAGGGCACCCCTTTGCAGAGTAGATGGAAGTATCTTGGGTGCACAATCCAGTGAAGAGGACATTCTTGTCACCGACTTTGATCACATCAAACTTCGGGAGGCTGCTCAACTCAGGGTCCTCTCCATTGCTGTTGATCAGCTTGCCTGGCAGCAGGTCACTTCTTTTGGATGCTACGAAAGAATCTACAGCTGTTGGCGAGTCTCACAAGAAGTCTGGCCTGTGAAAATCGGCAAGCGAACTTGGAGCTGCTTCTTGTTCATATCGAACTCGTGATTGCCTAGGCAGGCATAGTCCAGTTTCGCGTAATTCAAAGCTTGCATCATAGTTGTTCCACCGTCCAGGGCCGTGTGGATGCAAGGTGACAGGAAATCACCATTCAAGTGCGAGGTCACCACGCAGTTCTGCGACTCGCTTAGCTTTCGAGCCATGACAACGGCCGCTGCTAGTTTCGGGTAGTTGTCCAGAATGTAAACATCATTGATCATGATCATTCGCAGGAACGTACCGACGGCATCCGGCGGTCTCGTGAAAGAAGAATGTGCAGAAGAAGCCGTATGCGGCGCAACCGGCACGGATGAGTAGCAGCCCATTTCTTCCTAAACTAAGACCCTGCAAGTTCTGGAAACGCTGCAGCACGCAATGGTCAACATAAAGCATGCTTTTTCGTTTTGCAAATGACATGGAACTTCGCAACTTAGCAGCTGCAACTCGTTCCCGCAACCATCGGACCGTTTGCAACTCAGTGATCTGCAACATGCGAGGTCTATATACATGTAAACTTTGAAGTTAGAAGGGTCCAACCTTGCACAGCAACCTCCACCTCGTAACGACAAAGCTTGAGCACTCAATCCACGTTCCGCTGCGGCAGCTACGCAGCTACACCATGTCAAACCTCGAGGCCTCCCTGCTTGGCCTTCAAGCGCCAACTGTGTGCTCCCTGAACTAGATCTTTTGAGGAATCTGCAGACTTGACGAAGGTCAGGCGCCTGGCACAGATTTACAGGACTCAGCGCTGCAGGAAAAGGTCTACCCCAGGCAAGCAGTGGCAAAGTCAGAAGACGCTACACACACTTGACGCAAGATTGCGCGATTCCCGTCGCAACCCAAACATGCTGAGCATTCTCTCCGACGTATCTCACATGTAGGTCTCTCACGAAAGTCGAGCTTCGCGATACACTCTAGGAATTGCCTGAACCTATGCTCTTGAGTCAGCACGGGTCAGCCGATAAAGACCTGGTCAACTGGACAGGCACACGTTTGCTCGATACCATCGTATATCGGGGAGCCCGTTTCGCTGGACTTGTTCCTGCGAGATGCGTTTGTGTCAAACTCTGTGCTCTGGGAGTGCGAGTTCGGCAATGAGGGCCCGACATAAAGACCTGGTAGCGATGCCTGGGCACATAGTGGCGCGAGTTGCGCCATTGAAAAGACAAGCCCCTGCTGAGAATGCATTCAGCCGAGAAGAACAGTCAGGCTTCTCTCTCTCTTTCTCTCTCTCTTTCTTTCGCCAGGGCTGTGATGCAGGGGTTGCCCCCTACATCGCTCTCTCTCTCTCTCTCTAGCAGCGCCAGGCAACGCACTCAGGCCCCTCATGAAACAGTGAGCCGCCCCTCAAGCATCAGACTGTGCCGACATATATCAGGCACATACCTCTGCCTTCACTTTCGCTGCACACAGACAAGAAACCTCCACTAAAACACCAGCCTCACAGAAAAGCTACAGAGTCAAGCTTGCAGATACAATTTTTGCAGGCTTGGGTTGCTTAAAGTTACGAAAGATAAGGTCCGGACGGGCCAGCGGAGGCACGCAGCGGCGTGGCGTCACTATGATGAAACCTGCGTCGCACACACACACACAGACACACACCGCGGGATAAGACCCACTAAGGGGAACCAAAGCATCCGCAAAATCAACTAGTGCTCCAGCTTGCGCTGGCAAACCGGAACAGGTTCTGCGAAAATGGCCCATTCATGCCGCTCTTGTGAGCTCTGCGGCGAATGGGCACTACATGTGCATTGGTGATTCGGGCAGCCGTCACTGGTGTGCCCATTTTTGCGATCTCGTGCTTGCTCTCTTTCTTTCGCCCGGGCTGGGGGTGGGGGTTTGCCGCTCTCTCTCTCTGTCTCTCTCTCTATCTCTGTCGCTCTTTCTTTCTTTCACTGGGCCTTGGCACGCCCGTCTATTGGCGGTGCCTTCAAGCAACTCCAAGGTAGTTTCTCTCTCTTTTCTTTGCTTGGATTTGCTAGGGGTTAGAGCTAGGGGCACACTCTCTTTCTTTCGAAGGGTCCAAGGAGGGGGAGTTACCCCAACGGCGCGCTTGCGCCCCCCATATTGTCTCATGGTGATTTTTTGGGGTAGGGATTGTTCCCCCACCTTCTGCACATGGGAGCAAAGCATCCCTCAGGGCAAAGAAGAGGCACAGCCGCTACTTATTGAAGAAGTTAGAATTTTGCAAAAGCAAGGAAACGGTGAGATGGAGGTTCACGGAGACTCCAGCGGCCCCTCAAAGTGTATTTCACAGAAAGGAAAACAAGCCGAGTAATTAGTGGGAAGGAATGTACTTGCACATCTGCCCAAGAAAAGAAAATCCTGGGTTGTTTCCCCGTGGTTTGCGGCTCCTCAGTTCTTGTTCTTTGCATCACGACGTCGGTCTGGTTCCCATTCGTTGTGCTTCCTCTTGTCGCATCCCTGGCTTCTGTATTCTGTTTTGCATCGTTCCCTGCACCTTCTCCAGACACTGTCATCAGTCTCATCTGCGGTCTCTCGGGAAGCTTCCCCGTTTTGGTACAACTGTTGTAGTCGCTGCTTTTGTCTAGCCGTGAGTTTAGGAGGTTCACCCCACCCATGTTGACGTTCTCCATCGGCACGGCCAAAACTGTAGGAGGACTTTCCACCTCTCGAACCGCTGTGGATTTGCCGGGCCGCTTGTCTGTACGGGGCATGTCCCCTGCCGGCGTCTCCTTCTTGGTTGTACCTGTCGACAGGTGGCCCAAAATGTCCTGAAGGGACTCAAGTAAAGGGTCGTCTGGGGCCTGGCTGTCCAAGATAGTTGCATGCCCTGAGCTGCGCTCCAACTGACGTCGTCGTACGGGGACTCCCCGAATGAGCTCCGCCGCCCGTACGCGCACGAAGGCAAAGGTCACTAGGTCGCCGTCCTTGCCAGTTACTAACTCAATTACTCAGTCAGGTAGTACACTTGGTCCACGCTCGAGGTTGGCGGTGCGGCGGATCGAGGCGGTCAGGTATCCCCAGTGTAGGCTCGCCGAATCAGCTCGGGTAGAGGCTGTTAAACTCCCCGAGGTTCCGCAAGTAGGGCAGCGGTTGCCGTACTTTTCCGAGGTTAACGTACTCGCGGTAGGCAACCACACCACCCACACCCCCAGCTCATGTCGGTCATCCACTCAAACGGCTACTCCCGCTCTCTCTCTCTCTCTCTCCCGGGCTTGGGGTCGGCAGCAGCGTCCTGGCTACCTCTCCCGTGCGCACACGCACACCCGCAGTCCTTGGCGGGCTGTCCTTCCCCCCAGTGTATTTTGCACCGAGGGGCTTGGCTGTACTAGGGGTAAACGGAAGAGGAAGGAAAAGACATGCTCCCCCCCACTACTTCGAGCGAGGTGCCTAGGACGTTCATGGACTGGATTGAAGGCGAATTAGAGCCTCCCCCTCCAAATTCGAATNAGGAAGGAAAAGACATGCTCCCCCCCACTACTTCGAGCGAGGTGCCTAGGACGTTCATGGACTGGATTGAAGGCGAATTAGAGCCTCCCCCTCCAAATTCGAATCAAGGATTTGTCCTCGGATTCCTGAATCTGCAGGTGCCTTGGGGTGCGTTGAAAAGAGACGAGGATTGTAGGCCAGGTTGGGCTCAAATCTTGATGAGTTGAGTTTGCCTTAGGGGGGACCGAAGGAAATGGTTACTACTGCGGGTTCTTAGTGAAGCTGTCTTTTCTTGACTGGTCACCCTCCTTTTCTCCAACTCGCTTTTTAATCTCCTGCTGCCGGGGGAACTACACTTTGTACCATAGCCATGACACCTTGTGTGAAACTTTGAGCCGCTCTGTAAAAGCCGAGAGTTTGCTGAGCAGGTTGCTTGAGGATGTGAAATCTTTAAACAGGCCCGGGGGACTCCCTCTGGCTACTCCCGCTCTCTCTCTCTCTCTCTCTCTATCTCTCTCTGTGGTCGGTATAGCTGCGATTGGCGTACTTTGTCCTGCATCTTGCAGGCATGACTGCCTTGGGTTTGCCTTGCCTTTGCCACATGGCTTGCCTTGACTTGAGCTTCAGTAGGCGGCATTCATGCTTGGAGAACACATCCGTGGGGGCCACGGTGACGGTGTTGAGCCGAGCCGGCTTGGCCCAAGTCGCAGCCTGTGAATGCGGGCCTTGTGCTTCACATTGTCGTTGTTACAAGACCACGCTACGCACCCTTGCCTCAGTTTGGGTTGAAAGGTTTAGTAAGTTTAGGGCGCGCAACTCGGACTACGGATACAAGACCACCGAACAACTTTTGAACCAACCTAGGCCTTAACGTCTTTTTTGCAACTTGCCTGCTGCGACTCCGCCAGGACGAACACTTAAAGAGATGAACCGATGATTCCCAAGTCTGGGCCGGTCAGCCCACCCTGGAGACATGCAAAGCCGCTGAGTGGAAGGCTCTATTTCCAGCTCGTCACGTGCGATCGCATCTACGATGGGCATGCATGTCCACGGCGTCCAGTGCCTGGCTTGACGAAACGATTCAGTGACTCATGACAAAACTCCTCTGCCGTCTTCTGCATTGAGGACAGGACCAGAACCAGTCAACCCAGGGCTGAAAGCCTGGTGTACAACTAGGCCTGAGCTTCTGATAGCGTGCCTTTTGTGGACTGGCATAAACTCTTCAACACTTGGCCGAGACAAGTGAAGCAAGCAACAACATGACCGATTAGGCCATTCTGACACACTTCTTCTCCCGTTCTCGTACCGCTGACCCCCAAAGCATCTACAGCGCTCGGCGACAACATCCAAGATGTTCGGGGAACTTTCGAAGCTAGCTGCAGCTAGCTGAGGCGTAAGCAAGCAGGCTGCCCACTTCGCATGCTTCTCGTAACACGTCCTCCCAAAAGGTTTCGCATCTTGGGCGGTAATCGCATGCGCAGCCAGCTTCAGCACGACAAGCTGGGCGCCGAGCATGCCAGGATCGCAACACTCTCCACTGGCTCCACAGTCCTGCGTTTCGTGCTCCACAAAAGCAGCAACAAGTGCATGGCATACTGTACACCGTACGTTACTCTGCGTCCTCAACATAGGACTGCGTGCATTTTGCAATGCTCGCTTCATCCAAGAGGACCGTCTCGTTCTGGGAAGCATCAAATCCTTAGCAAATGTATACGAAAATCTCTAGGGCAGCTTTTGGCAGGGATGATATCTGCCAGAAACCAGCACTCTCTCGATTCTCCGTGCCTGCCTGACTCGGTGTTGCAGACCCTGACCGGCAGAAACGGCCAGCCGACAGACGCCACAGGCGTGAGCATTCTGGCTGGTCGACAGTGAAAACGCGCCCCCCACACTGTACTCACTGTACGTACTCTACCTGGCGGACCTCTAATCTTTGCTGTCACGCACTCCCCTTGTTCGAAGACGACGTGAGGCTGCCGTCCTCCGACCTTTCTGTGTCAGCATCCGAAACATCTTCCGTTGTGTGGCGGGGTTCATCTCGTCGGAATCTATTTCTGAAATGGACTGACTCACTGGCAAGCTGCGTAGGTTGGTTCTGGCAAGGATTCGTATGTTCTGACTGCTTTTGCAAGATCGGCAGGAAGGCTTTCCGCATCCCCACCGCCAGCCAGCAGCGCTGCACAAAGCAAGAAATGCACATCCGCTCCGATGTGTGCAGCGTTCCGAGCAGCTTGGGCCTTACGAAAGAAGTCCCAAACCTGCTGTGCAAATCTGCCAAGCCCAAAGACATTTTCTGCCTTTATGGATCAGCCAGAAATCAGGAGAAGCTCATTGTTCGGCGAGCGTTCAACGGCATCCAAAAGGCCCCGTGCTGGAAGACCAATGCAAAGCTCAACCTCATCCACCCATTCTTGTGTCAGGAACCCTTCTTCCACGGCCAGCCGGCCTATGCGAAGCATTTGACAAGCCAAACCTCGCCAAGCTTCCTGGACAGTGTTTTCGGATACACCCAGGCGTTCTGCCAGGGCTCGGAGGCGCAAGTCCCAGGAGTTGGAAAAGCCAATAAAGACACAGCTGCTCCCGATCCCCCTGCGCAACTTCCGCCGCTCCCTTCACTGCCTGGATCACCATCTCATACTTTGCAGACATGCTTCGGTTGAGAATACAAATTTTTGTCAGCACGGCACTGGCCCACACGACTTGATAACCAGCCTTCAGGCCTTGCAGCAGTGGTGCACAACAGCTTCTGGCACTGGGCCGCCGCCGCCACCCGGCTGCGACATAAGCTGGCCAAATGACAGCCAGAATGAGCTTTGCCGAGGATGACAGAACGACGAGTAAGATCAGTGCACCCACAAAGCATGGCAAGGCAGCCAACCAAGCCAGTAGCGGCAGCGGAAACGAGCACCACCAGCACTTTCCAGATCGACGCTCAAACCTGCATGATCGAACGCGTGCTCGTTGAACTCCGCATTTTCCCGCAGATCCCAAATAGAAAATCCTACATCATACAAATCGTCAAGAGTGACACCAAGGTCCTGTAAATCCAGTGCTGAATATCCTTCCCACACCAAGTCCTGCAAGGTTCGAAACTCAGGCCCAACTTGAACCGAGTGAGATTTCGTGCACGTCGGGCACCAGGGCCACCAACGGCAATGGACCAGCACCAACCAGCGACAGAACGAAGCGTACACGAAGAGCATGACAAATGAAAGGATGCTTTGAGGATTGTGGGCACAAGTGCCAACATGCCAAAACTGCACAAGCTCAGGACGCCAACCAACAAGCCACAAGCAAGTTCCAAGCATGTGATATCCTCAACTACTTGGCCACGACGTTGCATGCGGAGCGCTCGTGTGATCTGCTCCGAGACAGTGTCGCCTGTGAACTTGCAGAAGCCCTCCATGAAGAAATAAGCTAGTGCTGCTGGCACGAAGATGGATAAAATCAGCACCACACATCCGATCACCAACCAGATCAAGGCCAGGAGAAGCGCAGTCAATACAGGGTACAGTGGCACGCCCAAGCCAAGAATGAAGAACGTTGTCATGGTTTTTCGAGCAGGCCGCATCTCCGCCAATGACCAGATCATCCACAATACCGAAAACAGAGTCGGCACGAACAGAATAAGTACGATCACGAAGGTTGCAGTGACCCCAGCCGGACGCAGTGTTCCACTCGCTGCCTCGAGCCATGCCGTCAGGCTGTTGAAACTCGCAACAAGCCCGTGAACCAGGTCCCAACCATCGCTACGACCGCTGTCATAGTACTCATCTCAGCGCCATGTAATGTAATGGTTGTCGAGAGCCCGTGTCTGCGGCGGTCTACATGCGCACAAAATGCATCTCCCCTTTTTGGTCTACGGGGTTCCGGCACAAGGCGCCACAGTGTTAAGCAGCATAACTCAACATTCTTTCATGGGTTCTAGCCACAAAAGAATGCTTTACCAAGGCTATCGATAAAACACGCGGCAAGGTTCGATGATGTCGCAAACTGTGCGTGCCGCCAGTTGGGCTGGCAAGCACCCGCTCCTTGGCAACCAGGCTGCACAAAGGGATGCTAGTCACACGTGCACGACGACCACATGTAAGCCTGAGGCAAGCAGAAGCACTTTGACGGCGACGATCCATGCCTGAGACAGTCTGGAGCCGTGCAAGTTCTCCTACACAGGCAACCAAAAGCATGCTCTGCCGCCTTTCCAAACACACAGCGCGCCATGCAAAAGCCGTGCTGCTGGAACCCGCGCTGCGTGTTATGTTCTGGACTGCGGCACCCTTCCACAATTGACAAATCACTCCCTGCCACACCTCCACGAAACCTTTCAAGGCATCCCGAAAAAAGGCACCCAAAACCTGTCACAGTCACAAGGTGGGGCCGGAGACTAGACTTGGCGAACGGTGCGTTAAGAACAATTGAAACTGAGTTCTCTGACGTTTTGCGCGGGCTTACCAGCCGGCTGAAGGACATGTAGTCTTGTCTTGTACTGCTCTGTTTGTAGCTTCATCGCCGAAAGTTTCAGAAACGAAGCTGGAAAAGGTCATTCGCTATCGAGTTGACAGAGTGCGGTGGCATACCTTGGAAGCGTGACTTACACCAATCACTCCATCCGCTTGGAGGTGAAGTGTCGACATGGGATGGCAAAATCCGGTTTCGATGCGGCGAACCGCGTTTGGTGATTTGGGGCTTCGAGATGGCAACCCACCCATCTCTTGTCAGGCTTTGGGGGTTGGGGTGTTGGGTTTAGCATCCAGGATTCATTTTCTGAACTTTGGGCGTTGAGTGCCCGCCACCATCATTTCCTTTGAACGCCCCATCTTTGCCTGGGCAGGCGAAGCGTCTCTGCGCGCGTGACAACGCGAGGACGTTGCTTCGTAATTATAAGCAACCAGTTACACGCGCCTGACAGGACAAACCTCAAAGTGCTGCAGAATGTGGAGACTGTGGTGAACAAGCTATTGCCTGCGCAGCCGCCAAAGGTTTGCCATCCAGTGTTCTATTTTTTTCCTGCATGGCACTGTTCTTATGGTTGTGGGTTTTGGGGCCCCAGCCGTTCCTTGTAAGGCAAAGGGGTTGCAGCAGCGCAGGAAGTGGCAGCTTGGTCCGTTGCCTAGCTCATCGTGTGCTCGGCGAAGGCAGCGGACGGACAAGGTCGGTCGCTGGCGGCATCTCGCCAGCACCTCCGGCCGGCATTTTTGCCAGGCGCGGCCGAATCGAGGCATGGGAAGCGACGTCGGCGGTGTCGGCCGGCCACAAGGTTTGCACCAGGTAAGTGCTGCGAGGGCTGCAAGCTGTGTTTGCGAACGGCTGTGGGCGCAGATGTGTGGAGAATGCCAAACTGCGCGCGGAAAGATGAAAACCGAAAAGTCGAAAAGTTGTTAAAAAAATCAAGATTTTGTGCGAAAAACCCGAAAAGTCGAAAAGCCGCGAAAGCAAAACTATGCAAAACGCGAAAAGTCGAAAAGTCACCATACCAAAGGCCGAAAAAACAACAGTTGGAACACATCTGAAGCATCTTGGAGCACAGGCAAATCTAGGATAAAGCTAAGGATTTCGAGTACTGGGGGAACTGTTCCTCGCCTCGGAGCCTATTAAGATTGAAACCTTGCCAAATCAATTTTTTTTTTTTTTCCTTTTTCCGTCTGCAGCAAGGTCTCTGCCCCAACCTACACCACTACGGCGGCGCCGCAAGGAGCTCGCCCAGCGGCAGCTCGGCGCCGTCGCTGGCGTCGCAAGGCCGCACCGGCAGCTCCAGCAAACTCTGGGCATGTGCTCGCAACGCTGCAAGCGCCGCGAGGGCTGTCCAGCGTCGCGTGAGCGCGGCCAATCAAAAGACCGGAAAGGATGTCCGTCTTCACTACGTGTGCGAGGTGTCCATGGCACAGGGAAGTCGATGTGGAACGTTATACAAAAACACGTAAACATTTGCATATGCTATGCGTGTGTAAACAAAACCAGAAATATAGTTATACCTACATGCATATGTATATACATGTATCTGTAGAATATTTTTTTAACATGCATACATACATACACACATACACACACATACACACACATACACACACACACACACATACACACATACGCACATACACACATACACACATACACACATACATACATACATACATACATACATACGTACATACATACATACATACATCAGACGCTGCAAAGAAGTCTTTGCTTGGCGAGCCGTTGGGACAGGCCGCAACCTGGCCCATAGAGCATCGTGGTTTTCACGACTCGGGAAGCGCAACGTCATCCAGTCCACAAGGCAGCACCTGACACACTCTGGCACATCGCTGCAGTAAGTCGGACTTTTCGCATTAACGATGTTGTGGCCCCAACTCGAAAACAACAGGAATGCTCTATCATGGCCAGAGGTCGGGGCATCACCCAAATGCACAATGACAGCTCAGAGACTAAAGGTGCAGAGCTTTGTGCGAAATGCAGAATCGTAGCTGGCGGAAGCAGCACAAAAAAACAGGAACGAAGATTCTGGGGTCAGGAAAAATGGAGGTGACATCCTTGCCCACGGCATCGTGGCCATCCGCACAAAACCTATTCACCTGTACCGCCAAGAGCCGCGGCTCACAGAACAGGGCAGTTGCCCCGTCGAAAGCCTGATTGCTCCAGCTGTAGATAAGTCTCTGCATGGTCAGAAGTCCCTCAACAATGAGTGCAACCCGAGCCGTCGGCTCCGGGAGGAAGGGCGGCCATGACACGATCGCGGACCTGGAAGCCCAAGGGCATAGCGGCATCTGGTAAATCGGCTCTGCCAGCCTCCCACAAGGAGATCTGGAATGATAAACTTGCGCACGAAGGCAAGATACTCTGCAGCATCATGCTGCGCATGCGGCCGTTGCCGGCCCGAGTGTTGCAGGGCCTAATGCAAATCCGACCAAAGGTCAGGGAGGCGTGCCTGGGCACATTCGCTGCAGAATCGATTGCATGGCTGCCGTCCACGGAACCTGGTCAGAAGGAAAATGTGTCAACATCCAACAGAGCGGCTGAAGAGCTGCATTGGCGTAGCAGTGGTTACTGGTATAAGCAATGCAGGCGTCAGGATGGATTAAGGAAGGAGCAATAACTGGCGCTGAAGCATCTTGGCCATCTCGATTGCCAACGGCGAACGACCCATGCGTTCCATGTGTAGGGAACCTCCGACAAGCTGCCAGACTGAGGAGTGCGTGAGGAGCGACAGATGCTGGAACAGAGTGTTCGCTTCCTTCGTTCGAGAGCCCGTCTGGAGGAGAAAGGGGACCGTGGGCCCGTGAAGGGGCCCAGAGAGATTCTGGGTCGAGTGGAAGCGTAGTATCCCCCCAGCGGAGCCAGACAGGCTGTCTGTAACTTCACAATGACCACGATCATGCGAGGGAGGGGGAATCGGCAGTCGCGAGGTTCCAATCGCTTGCCTTCTTGATTGTACACCAGATAAGGGATGAGGAGCCCGTCGGCGTCGTCCTTCTTTGGAAGAAAGACCTGCAGTTGGTTGGCCAGCGCAAGCTGATCCTGGAAGCTGATCCTGGGAGTCAAACACCTTCCGGAGGCGGGTCAGAAGCTCGTCCATGAAGGTACGGAAAAAGAACTCCCGCAACGGCAGGTTGATCTCCTCCTTTTACTGGTCACGCAGCTCGTGCCAATGCTCCGATTTCCGGATGAAACGATTCACCAGCGAGAACTTGCTGCCCTTCCGAAAAAACATGATGAAGTGCTCGGACTTGTCATTCACCCCCATCTGGTCTTCGTGCCCGAGTAGAAGCCGTCCCATGAGCAAGCAACCGAAGCTGACCCGCGGACGACAGTGCTGAGCATCGACGGCGTAGGGGCCTACTGTCACACCTACGACCACATATCCCGTGCGAGCATGCTCGAGGCGCTTCGAGCTCACGCTCCCCTTACCGGCTTGCTGCCGTTCGCTTCCCTCTTTTTTATGGACAGCCGCTACGCTACGTTTACTACGATGAGGAAGGCGTGGGGCACGAAGTGCTGCAAGGAGAGGGGAGGCGAACAAGGAGACGCCCCCATGCCGGGACTGCACGCTCTAAGACAGCATGCCGCTCTTCTCGATCTCCGCTCCCAACTTCAGCCGGGGAGGGCAAGTACGCGTTCCTGGACGATATCTGCATCACGTCCCCGCCGGAGCGCACACTCCCAGCTTTGCGAGCTGCGCAGGCGTCGTTGTCGCGCCTCAGGTACACCTTGGGAAAACTCGTGCCTGGAACGCGGCTGGAAAGGAGCCAGCTGGGCTTATGACAGCTTATGGCGGCGCTGCCTCCGACGAAAAGCGATCCGCCCTGTTGGACGGGAAGCTGGACCGTATACCCGCGCGCGAACAGGGCCTGATCGTTCTGGGGCCCGATTGGCAGCCGGGAGTTCGTTGCCGCCGTGCTGGCAGCGAAGCGGGAAAAGCATGAGGAGTTGCTCGCACGCTTGCTTGCGCTCCAAGACTTGCAAAGCGCATGGCTACTGATGCTGCTGTGTGCGGCACCGCGCTGCAACTACGTGTTGCGCACAGTGCCGCCGAGCCTCACGGACGACTTCGCCGCAGCCCATGATGCAGCGTCTCCCGCTGCGTCGTTATTCGCGGGTGGCGACGAGCCACCTGACCTCCCTCCCCTAGTCGAGCGCGGGGCCCAGCTTCCCCTGCCAAAAGGGCCTGAACTTGTCTTCTGCGAGGGAGCATCGTCATGCTGCGTACTGGGCATCCTGGGCGGACATGATCCCGGGCACGCTCGCTAGCCTCAGTACTAGCCTCATGCGACCCTTCGCGGATCTTGCCTTCTCTAAACCGAGCACGCCGCAGTGTCCCTCCGCTTCCAGTGCTTCCGTACGCCAACCTGGGCGGCCTTTTTGGACCGTGAGGCGGCCGCGGCTGGGGCAGGAGATTCTCCTGAAAGTGAGGCGGGGGTGGCAACGCAGCGCCGGAGCCGCTGTGGACAAGCGCGTGTTCGAGATGCTTTTCGCTGACCTGGACTGTGCATCTCGAAAAAAAAAGAACGGTCGTACGTCGGCTAAAAACCCACCTTCTCGGCCCTGCTCCCGGACCGTTCACGGTCGGAGTGGCAGGGCGCTGGGCCCCGCGACGTCGGCGAGGTCCAGCACAAGCTCCAGCGCCGGAGCGTCTGTCGCTGCTGGTGGAGCGCGCAGCCGGCGCAAGCGAACGAGGTCGCGAACGAGAAAAACGTGTCCTTGAACGATCAAAAATGAAAGTATCATCATGATCATGAGTTCAAAACGCGAGAACTCGCAGAACAAGAACCAACACACAAACAATGCAAGAGCAATACATTTGTGCACAAAATCTTCCACGCCCATCTCAGTCAAAGAACTGATCCGGGATCCACGTTCACCTCTCACATGCCGACGCATCACGGCAGATGGTGGCAACAAACACCACATCGCGCAAAATGTCACGTGCAATGTTCCTGGGCCCTGTGTTAAAAAAAGGTATCCAAGCTAAGCTTGTTTTTTGCGACCACTCCTTTTTGACGTCGGCAAAACAGTACGTCCAGGTCCCCGTCCCCGTGCAACCTGCGCACTACTGGCCAAGGAGGCTGGGGAGGGACTGCAAGCCTGCATAAGCCTGCCTGGCCGCAGGGCGGCAGGAGCGCGCTGGGCTCGGAGTCACACGACTTGAGTGACCAGACGGAGCGACTCAGCACCCGCCAATTTTGTATGCGAGGACGCACAGTCGTTGTGGCCGTGGTCGCATCAGCTCAGGGTAAGCTGCACACTTACGCCTTTCAGCGACAGCGTTAGAGCGACGTCGCAAGAGGCAACAAAGGGCTGGGGCCTTCTTTTGTGAGTTAGAGGGGAAACGAGTGCGACATCACAACACAACACCTCGCCAAGCTGTAATTTTTCACGCGCCTTATCCCAAGTCCGTCTGCATCAAGCCAGTAGCAGTCTACTGCTGGTCGCTCCGGCAGTCGGCCAGCATGCAGCTCTGGCAGGGGGCCCTCGCCGAGCTCAGTTGCAGGCGGCAGCTCGAGGAGGAACGAGGCGGCGGAGTGGCGGAGTTCTGCAGCCATGCCTCGAACAACTGTGTTCACGGCGACGTAGAGCAGAGGCCTGATGGGGGTGCCCAGGGCGACGAATCCACGTTCGGTCTCGTCTGCGTCTCGGAAGCGAAGGCGTCTCCCTGTTCGCACCCTTCGCCCTGGCCCTGGTGGATGATGCGTCGCCGGCCTGTAGAGTCCCACCAGAAATATGTGGACAGCTGCCCATACTGCATGCGAACGAAGCGTGGCGACGGCGTGCAGTTTACACACGAATGCAACATGCGAGATAGTATCGTAAGCGCTGCGGCCATCGACGTCACCATGGTATCGGCGCCAAAACGCGAAGCGCGTCCGCAGCCGCTTGCCGCCACAAGGGATGTCCCCGTGCCCAGCACCCGCCCGCCAACGGGCGGCCCAAGCATCCCCACAAGACAATGAGCATGCGTGGTTCGTTCCGAAGGTTGAAGGTGTGTACGCCCGAACTGTTTTTGTTTTCCTCCTAAAATATCTTTAAGTTTGAAGGCGCGCGGTCCGACTGCGAGAAGGTGTTACACTGCCGAATCCCACTCCTTATCAAGAATGGGGGAGTGGGGGGTGGGTCGGAAGTGGGCCCGGGTCCATTTCCGGCATGCTCATGTGTAATACCATGAATGCCCTGTCTACCTTCCCAAGATGGGGCAATCGTGTCTGAAGCCCTGTATTGACGACTGCCTCAGGCTTCAGACTAGCCTCAAAAATACCGACAACGCTGGCTTCAACCACCCTCTCAGTATTGGGGCCGCCGTTGCCGCCCCATGTGCAAAGTTACATGATGACCGGATGTGTCACATCCTCAACGCGCTCCTTGGTGGCACTCTCTGCGCGAAGCCGCCTCAGCACATTCCATGGCGGAGTTTCCTGCCATGCTCGGCGGACGGGCACCTTCCACGCCGCGGAGATAATCAGGGGACAGCCTACACGAGCGGTATACCCTGCCCAGTATACCCTGCTTGGCTCAACGGGCCCAGTCGGCGGCCGCTGTCCTGCCACGACGATGCAAAAGTTTGCACGAAGGTTTGCGCCGGGGTCAGGGTTCAACAAACGAGCCACCCTCGGGATGCAGTGATGCGATTGCGGGCTAAGCCTCCACAATTGGAACGAAACGAAGACTGCAGTCCTGTGAGCCCTCGGCAGTTGAGGCAAAACTCGAAAGGCCCAACCAGTGTATCCCAGAGTTCCTCAGGCCCGCTTCCAATTTGGCAGCTTGGCTCGCCAATGTGCTGCCCAGCCGGGTCCCAGGCAATGTGCAACTGCGACACCCGCCGCCCCATGTTTTGCCTCTGTGCTGGGCGCGTTTGGTGCTCCGCCCCCTCCTGCACCGGCGCTCCACCCCGTCCTGCACCGTATCCCGGACCGACCTGTCGCGGGATTGACAGAAGAAGAACAATTTGCTTGCACCGCGTGCGTTCGAACCAAACCGCACGAATGCAGGCATCGCCAGGTCTGCCGCGGATCACCAATTCACATATGGAGCACACGTCACTGGCAGGTTCCCCACGAGCCGGGTGACCGGCGCCGAGGCTGGCAGAATCGCGGTTCTCGCGCTTGTTCCACCGATTTCCGCCAGTCCGAGTTGCTGCCAGTCCTCGCGCCGACTGCCGAAGCGTTGCTACGCTCTCAGTCTGGGCCGCACACTGCCGCGTGGCCGGACCCCTCCGGGGTCTCCCAGACAGCATTTGTTTTTTGCAATAGTTTTGCTTGTTTTGCTCTCCAGCATAGCGTTTTTCCTCGCTGCAACCGGTCCATGACTGCTCAAAACAGCGCAGAGCAGCGACACATGCAATAACGGCACGGTGCCAGGCGGGCTGCAAGTTTGAAGGGCGGTTTCCGGCCGCGAAAGCAGGAGGCTCGGACCCCATTGTGGCGGACACACAGGTCAACCTCAACGCGCCCTCTCAATGTGCTGATAGATGAGGCATTTTGTGTCGGCAGCATACACGAGTCAGGTGAGGATGCATTCCAGATCGGTACTACAGGTAGCACATCGTGTGGGCGAGACATGTGTTGCTTGATGAAAGCAATGTAATCGTTACATTTGTCTGTTGGGCTCGTGGTGCGGAACACGGGCTATCTTCAATCGCCTTGATCCCAGCCTTTCTTTGCTTGGTGACGATGTGGATGGCCGTTTTATCGAAACCTGGAACGGGCCGTTTGCTTCGAGGGTTCTCAGTGCCTTACCCTCCTGCCACGAGCTCACCTTGGACTCACCTCCTGGCTGTGCCTGCCCTTCCCGCTCGACGCTGCACCCTCGCGGTGGCCACCGAGCTGCCTCCCCCCGCTCCGTTCCTGCTGCCCGTGTTTGCTACGAAGCCGGGGCCTCCATTGCCTGCATTGTTTTTTGCACGACCTCAACATCCACCCCGAGCGATTCGATGACCGCCGGATCGAAGTTGTCGCCAATGCTCCGGGCGCTGCCGTAGCAGGGCCACGTCAGCAGCGATGCGGCAAGAGCGAGAGGTTTGGGGACCATCGACACCCATGCAGCGGCGCTGCTGACACGGATAAAGGGTTTTGACCGCCGACGGCGGGAAAGGATCGGAACTCGACTGCCTGCCAGAGAGTGGAACAGCTGGCCCACAGCAATGTAAGACTTATAATGGGTAGGACATGCGATGTCTTGCTCACTGGACCGGGTGGACTGGCAAGCTTGTGAACAGCTGTAGCGGACCACTACCACACACACAACATGATGGGTCCGAGGTGTCTGGATTACGACCAGCATGCGCGTCGAATCCATTTTTATTATGCAGGTTTTGAGTGGCCATGGAAGACCGATATTTCCAGCAGAGCGTTCCGGCCGGATGTGCCTGACGGGCTCGGCGCACGAATGCACCACACACTCGCGGATTACGTTCTGTCGTTTGCAAGATCCGTGCTGCATTCCCAATGCAAACCTGTGTTGATGACAATGCCAGCAAAACTTTTCCGGCATGTAAGGGTGGATTTGATGCACCTCGAGCTGTGCTGGTGAATTTGTTTGCCGTTGTGGTTTCAAGGAAATGTGCCACCGGTTTTGTGTCTTTGGGACTGCGACATTCATTGCTCCGGATGTCCGACAGCATGAAAAACAAGGGTTCCCTGCACATCCGCGGTTCGATCAGTCCTCGAGACAGGTGTGGATACATGGTTTGAGTTCAGATTTCCTTTCAGTTGGGGGGGGGGGCATCATTCAGACGTTCACATTACCTTACCATGATTTGCACTTTGCACCAAGCCGGAGAGCTAAGCCTCATTTCTGACTGCGGCAATACATCCCATGCGCTGGCTTGGCCGCGAACTGCTCTGGGAGTTCAGGCTTCGATGCAGACATCGAAGCACTTGGGTTGATGGCTTTGCCATTCACCCATATAACTGCCAGCTAAAAGAGCTATGCTGTACAAGACCTTCCCATGCTGCGATAGTTCCCTAAACCCTCAACCCTCAACCTTTACTCGGAATCTGAAAAGGCTCCAGGTACCTGTGGCTTCTCATTTTGGCCCTTCTCCTCCGCGAGTTGCAGTCGAGCGGAGGCCTGAAACCACAAATAGATACATACCTTCTCTTAGTTTGTTGTTTATACTGTAATGATTATGATCATTATGACTATTATGATTATTATATGATCACTATGACGATTTTTTCGGCACTCCAATGCGAGTCTGCGCTCCGGGGCCTTCTCGTAGCCGCGCGCCGCAGCACGAAGCGGCATACCTCTGTGTTTGCAGTACAACTCATAGAACTCAGAGATTCCCTGGCTGCATCCCAAGCGCTGGCCCCGCGGAGTAGCCCAACCTTAAGCCTCAGGGCTCCGGTCCATGCTCTCAGCATAGTGACACAGTAGTTACCTTTGCCACGACATGGATCTTCCACAGCACAAGTCATCCGGCCTGTCGGGATAGTGTGTGCACTGAAGACTGGCCACCACCACCGCATTCCACACGTCACGAGCGAAATGGTGACCTGTCCAACTACCCACCCGCTGGCTCTTGGTCTTGTATCCGGCCATGCAAACTAGAAGTCACTTAGCAAAGACCATACAAGCCAAGAAACAGTTGTGATATGCTGTGTCATAATCGCAGGTGGCTTTCATCTTGGCGACATCCTGTAGCTCCGTCGAAGTCAGCTTGGGCTTCCTCGGATCAAAGTGAACTAGGCCACGGCCACCACCGCAAGAGCACTGAAGCCCATCACCAACCCCTGAGGGAGCTGGTCCTACGGGGTGCGGATGTGTCTGCGCAAAAAACTGAACATGACCTCGCGGGAGGTTAACGAAGTCGACTTGGGCTGCAACTGCCTGCAAGTGGCAAGTCCGCCACGCGAGCAACTCGGTCCTTGTAAATGGTGCCCTCGGTCGCTTGCTCACCTCTCAGCATAAACCCACAGCACCAAGAAGAAGAATACAGGTGAGCAACTCAAGAACCCTTGCAGAGCACCAAGAACTGAAACTACGACTAGGAACTTGCGCAACACGAGAAGCAGAGGATGACGATGTAGCCCTGACCAAATCCTTCTCATCATCGTCATCACCATCACTATGACCGCAAGCATCACCATCACCAAGAACACCAGCGACAACTAGTTATTTGACAAATCACCTCTTTTGCTACTCCTTCGCTGGTGGCGCTGCCCTTGTCCCCACCACTGCTGTTTCACCAAGACGACGACGCTTGCTGCTCCCACAACTGTATCCCCTGTTCCTGTGTGCCTCTGTCGCTGCTGCTTCTTGATGCTACACTTCTTGCTGAAACACAGTCCAGATTCAATTCACACCAAACTGGCGGTGCGGCAAACAGGTGCCAAACCAAGAAACGATGTCCACTACGATCACAACCGCAAAAGGAAGACCCACGTGTACACGGCCCACATGTTCAAGATTGTCACAACCTGGCCTGGCCAAAACCAGGTGACAAAGTCGTCCGAGCCCTCAAATCGCTGAATGCGCATAGTGCGACCGTCATCCAGCAGTGCGTGCAAGAAGGAATGCGACGTCCAACCACTGTGCTCCGACCGGCGTTCTTTGCGCCACTCGAGTTGATACACCAAAGCTGGTTTTTGAAGATCACGAAGAGCTTCTTCAGCTTGGCGCTTGGAGCAAAGGCCGCAGCCGAGGCCGTCGCAAGAGAGGCAGTTCGCAGCTGGCGCAGATGTCTCTGTCACAGCCTCTGTATTTTTTCGACCGCCCTCCACGCTAAACTCAATAGTGAAGCTGTCAGACCCTCCCGCGTTGGTGGCGACAACGGTGTATATACCATGTTCGGCAGGCGCAGCAGGAGAACCGAAGATGCAGCCACTCTCTTCATCGATCCAGAGCCCTTCTGGCAGTTGAGGCTGGACCGACCAGCTGCAAAGCCCGCCTGCTGCCTTCGGCAGCCAGCAGACCCTGGCCAAGCACAGCACAGCATCTTCAGCTTACAGATTCCGAGTTCTGAGTGCAAGCCTAGGCCCTAGGCCGCTGTAAAAAAGAAACAAGATGTTAATCGCACTGGCAGTAGCTTTCGCCCAATTTGACACTGCGCCGTCTCGGTGGAGACACCAGCATACCTGGGCGTGATATGACTAGAAAGCGGATGTCCCGAAAGGATGTTGAAACAATGAAAGCATGAGATGTGAACGGTAGCAAAATTTGTTGTTCACTATCCGCTCACGTCGGCACCATAAAATCACGGACCACCCCCAGCACCCACCCAGAAGGTTTGCAGTCGCGAATTGCAGGAGTGCCGATTCCACCATAAAACACTGCACGATCCCCCCCACCCACCACGACGGACTACCTTTTCTGAGCACACTGTTGCATCGGAATCACGCCGAAACTAACGACGCACGCCATCGCAGTTAGAGCGGGTATCTTGCAACTTCGACAAGGATCAACCTGGACAAGACCGAGAAGATTGCCAGCTTTTGGCCTTCGCGAAACAAACATATCGTGCCGAAACCTTGTGCGATGCTATGCATCATTTACAATTTTAATGGCAAAGAAGGACTCAATTGGCGTCATCCGTTGCTTCGCCCCACCCCTCCCCCCGCCTTCAAATTGCAAAGCTAAAGGGGAACAGTCCGTAGAAAATCAACAACCTTCGCAATGATGCCGCATGAAATGTCTACACAGTTCCGGAAATCCCTTTTGCAATTGCAAGCTGATACTCATCTGGGATTTTCTCATAATGACATCCTGCCAAGACTCTTCATGATCTTCGGAGGCAAAGTCCTCCCACTGAAGTTCACATCGGTGCCTATCGGACAAGCCGCTTCACATGAGACATATTTCGAATGGAGAACTATGTCGCAAGTGCCGACGGGCAGCTGGTCATGCCAGCTGCATTGGATGCGATAATCGTGAAAGGCTGTGCCCAGACATCATCCTCGTCAGAAGAGCAGATACTTGCGAATACCGAGGCTGAAGACTTCTGGGCACAGCTGAGGCAGCGCACCCGCCTCCGGCTCCTGCACAGCGCCCGAAATCTCGCCGGAGGCCCGGTCCAGCTTCCTCGCTTGCAGGCGATTGGCGCTCGGAGACAGCACCGTAAGCTGAACAGAAGGCGGCCTTTCGAATAAGCTCAAAACTCAAAACAACAGTGCTGTTTCTTGACTCGCAACAGGCACGAAGGCAGCGACGGCGTGGCCATAAAACGTACAGTGGCCTTGTTGCAGCCTGCGGGCCACAACAATCTGAGTCGCTTCGGCAACCGCGGATCCTCCACTTTTCGTCTAGCAAAGTTATCCTACAGGATTCAGGTCCTACGGCAGTCTTATCTTTTGGCTGACCTCTCATGAACCCTAGCTCTTCGACCACTAGCTTGAGCATGCTTGTGCATGTCGCCGGGCAGGCCTTGCAGAACTGGCTCCAGGTGAATGCTCTCAACTGGCCAGGTCCCGAGACTGTCGTAGCTCAGCTCCGTGGGAGCTGTCATCTCCAACAGCCAGACTTTGAAGCTGCCTGGCATGTGAGGACTCGAGTACGTCGACCACGACACATCCAGGATAGGAGCCTACGTCCTGGAGCACCGACTTGGCCGTCTGCAGTCCAGCCCGGAGTTCTCCCAGACGTGGGTCCTGGGCATGCTCCTGCCAGGCCACGAGAACTCGAAGAGCCCTGCCGGTAGGAAACCGCACTCAGAAGCTGTCTTCGCACTCTAAGCCGTCGCCTCGGAGAGCTGCACGCGATCCAAGGCATTTTGGTAGCGCCAGAAATACCTTCGTGTTTCGAAGCGATGCAAGCACGAAGAATGCTTCCATATTGTCTTGACACAGGCAACATCATGATGCATGTGTTGTGTAAGTCGGCTCCGCCACCGAATCCCACTGGGCGAAAGCGCCTACAACCACGTCAAACTTCTATCCAGACACTCGCAGGAGCCCCCGAAGATATCCTCGAGGAGTGCCCGATCGCCTCGGGCCTGAGTCCAGGATGTCGTCTACAAGTCTACCAGTTTTCCAGCTGTTCGTTATGAGGGTTGCAATGGTCTGGCCAAGCTGCAGCTTTGGAGAGAAGATCCCGCGCAGCTCCCAGCTCCTGTCACAGAGGGCATCTGTCTTTTTGTAGGGGGAACACAGCAGACCGCGACTGCACAGGCTCAAAAAGGGACGACGGGGCCTTCAACACCTCAGTCTCGGCCGCCTTCCGCCGAACTCCGACGGTCTCAGCACGGCACAGAGGCACGCAATGCAACATCCACGCGAGCAAACTTGCGCACCCCTTCAGAGGTTCAGAGCGTTCCTGTTTGTTTCCGTGTTGACACGCCCAGGGCACCCTTCGACTGTCTTGAACTGCTAGCATGGACTAGAAACAGGCCTCTGGTCCACGGAATTTCAGCATTGGATCACCGCAAAAGGTCCGGTACCTTCCCAATCCTTCAATGCACCCATGTGGCGGCATCCGCATGCCGCTGCAGACTGCGCTCCAGTCTCACGAGGAGGTCTTCCGCTTCCGCTCTGGTGTAAGACATGGCCGCTGTTTAGGCTGCCAGTACTCGGCACAAACAGCTCACGTACGGATTGGATTCGCTTCAAGTCCGTGTTCGTTTGACGTCGTTGCGGGTAGGGGTATGTCCACTGCCTGAAAGCTACCTGCGCT
The DNA here is from genome assembly GCA_003297005.1 of Symbiodinium sp. clade A Y106. Lineage (NCBI taxonomy): Eukaryota > Dinophyceae > Suessiales > Symbiodiniaceae > Symbiodinium > Symbiodinium sp. clade A. The sequence continues at coordinate 25,027 of BGNK01002438.1, forward strand.
ATTCGAGCAAGTTTAGGCAACCAATCTTGTAGCTGCTTAGGACACGTGCTAAGAAGCATCTGCCTGAGCAGCCAAACGAGCGATGTTCTGAAAAGTATCACTTGCAGGCACTAGTGCGGCTGTACACAAGCAGCTCGTGATCTTTACATTCAAGCAACGGCTTTGCAGTGCCTTGCTGCAGTCCTACGCGAATGCGGTGAAACGAATTCACACTAATCATGCATAACACACATTTGTAAGGCGGCGTGACGTCGTGCTTCCAGCACGACTGGGCTCATTGTCGGCACATGCACTGTCGCTTTTGGGCTCTGCAAGTCGAGTATTGAAGTCTGCACAGGGAAAGGAAGGTGCACAGCAAACCTACGTACAAGTAGCGCAAAGAGCCATGACTGGCTCCTTGCTCCACAACTCGTTTCTCAGAGCACGGATCGCTTTCTGGGCCCTCCTTGATCGCAGCAAGAAGGCGAAGACCGACAATGTCTCCGTTTCCAGCAACTCTCCTTCTTTCGCTGTTGGAGTGCGCAGCCTGAGGATGCCAGCGAGGCATCGATGTCTTCGATGCGGGGACTGGTCGCGAAAGACTCGCGTTTCTCCGATCACCACTCCCTGTCTGTGACTGCCGCTCTAAGCGTTGCATCCTTCGAAGGCTCCTGCCATCACATGCTTCCAAGAGCTGGTCCGAAGTCTTGAGCAGTCTCCCACCAGCAAATGCCGGAGTAGGAGGACGCTCGCGCTGGCGGATGACCCGAACAAGACCGGCAGCCCGAGCAGCTTCCAAGTGTCTCGAACGCGTAGCAGCGTAAGCACGGCACACTTACCAGAGAGCGAGGGCTCTGCTAATCAGCAAGCAGAACAGGGTGCGGAAACGTGGAATTGACAGAGTTGCTGAGCCAACAGCAGTCTGCACGACTCCGGGCCGTGGAGTGGTAGCCGTAGGGGTACGGGAGGATTGAGTAGTTGCAGGAGTGCCCTGGATCACCCCTGTCAGGGACGTTAGCGATTAACAAGCTGCCAACTACCATCGAAATCCTATGCCCTGTCCACCGTGTCGTCTGGCCCGAAGTCTGTTAAGATTCTGCTCTAAGTACTCGAGCCCTGCAGCCTTGCCCTTGCGACGACGAGAGCAGCTCTGTTTCCGCTGTCGTGCTTGGAGGCAACGTGGGGTAGACATCATCGCTGCCTGGGCCAAGAAATCAAGGCACCAGGGCTAGGCTTTGGGGTTTAGGGCTAAAGCAGAAACTGCAATAGCTTGCAAAGTTCTGCCGCGCCGCCGGTGCTGGGTACACGAGCAAAACAGCTAAGAGCGCAAAGACCTTCGGTAAGTCCCGGATCCGGGAGGCTCTGGCAAGAACTGGCGTTCTGTGCGAAAAACAACGACACCAGATACTCCTCGCAGTTCGTTATGTAGGACAACCCACTGGTCTGAGTCAGCAGCGACACCTGGGGCAGGCTCGGAGGGGTTCGGTTTCAAAGGCGGCAATCAGCACGGGCAATTTAACCTGCAATAGGGAAGGTAGAATTTCATGTGTGGGCCCTTTGAATGAAGCAGTTGCACGACCTTCCTTCCGTAACATGCCAGAAAACACTGCTTTGCAACTAGCAGGGGACGTATAGATCCTGGTTGGTGCATCGCGCAGCACAGGCTTGTCCAGAGTGACAGCAAGAGTCTGCCCGACGACCACGTGTGCTGGCAGATGTAGAGTTGTGCAACACGCAGTCGAACTTCGAGAAGTCACTCTGATCTGCCACATAAAATGTGAAGGCAAGACATTCCGGGCTGCTGGCGCACAGAGAGGCACAAGTCTCTGCGCTGAGCACGGCTCGCCACTTGAAGAAATACCCGCTCTCGTCCTGATAAGCTATCTGCCTTTCGATTGTGCACCGAGCTGTGGCAGGCACTGATGCGGTCATACGAGCAAGTTCAGCTGCGGCAACAGTGGCATGCCCACGGTTTCCACTTCTGGATGTCCCTTCAACCGAAGCGTTCGAGCAGGAGCGACAGCTTTCTGGACAAAGCGCCTGCACAATGCGAATGTCCGGATCGGTCGTTTCCTCTCGCTTCCCGTCATTCCATGATGACCAGCAATTGCCAGGCTGGCGGTCAATCAGTGCAGAGCAGCTGGAGACCAGCGAAGCATCCGCATCAGGAAAGACCAGGGACAGCTGAGGATCTAAATCTCGACAATCAGATGCGCAAGCACGCCCAGAGCTGCATCTGCCAGGAAAAGGGCTTCGATCACCTTGCACCTCCTGGACCGTGTGCAGCAGCATGCAAAAGTCAACCGAAAGACCAACCTCATGTGAAGTCTGGTCGGACTTGCAAAAGATGAAGGCTTCACACCCTTGAAGTGCTGCACCTGCGCAAAGTGCTGCACAGGCTTCAGTTGAGTTCACCTTGCCGGCCATCTGCTGGAATAACGCCCCAGAGAATGGCACGTGCTCATATATGTTGCAATCGCTCGTAGAAGAGCCAAACTGCAGCGATGCCTCGCAACTGCTGAAGCCTCCGCGCACCGCAAGAATGCCAAGACTCAACAGTTGCAAGGCCGGAACGAAACCATGGCTTGCCAAAGTCCTCATGCCTACTTGAGAAGCCTCGCTGGCTTGTTCTTTGAATCGCACAGCCTCTCCACATGTGGGTAGCTTGTGGGCAAAGCCAAGGGCTTCAGTTGCAATCGAATTGCGAACCCCGGGTGCGCAGAGTGCAGAGCTCTCGCACCACCCCTTGCTACAACGCAGCATAAGACTATAGCACTACTGCACTACTTGAAGCAATTCTTTCGAATCCATGGGAGCGCATCCGCTCCTTTCGAGCCCAGTCGACTGTGAGAGCCCCGGAAACCTTTGGCAACCGAGGCTCTCACCGCCACTCCTGTCTTGCATGTTAGATCTGATGATCTGTATCGTCTGACTGCTTGCACTTTCCATGTTGCACGGGCTCCCCAGCTCCAGACGGACGCCTTGATAGGTGAAGACTCTGTGCAGGCAGCGCAGGTCTACCTGGTGTTCTGGTGCCCTGCGGACCTTTCACCGAATTGTTGAACGCTTGCAGGCAGAGCTGAAAGCCGATGAAGAAACGCTCTGGATTCACATTTAAAAAGCCTCTTTTAGCGAGGTGACTGCACAGGAGTACAACCCCTTTCACGGTGGCCACGCAGACTTGGATCGATATGATGTAGGGATGTTATTGCTAGTATCCCCGGAATCCGGAACCAGACCCAAAATACACACACCCCAGTATGCAAAAGGAGTCAGCCAGCCCTTTATGCACTCCCCAAAATCCCTAATTTAAGGCACGAAGTGCAATTTTGCTGAGGCCCCGCAGTCTGACGTGCGGCCACCTTCCTCAGTCACGACTTGCCCCGCCCGTGCGAACCTGAGTTTGAGCACAGAGAATGATGTGTACCAATCCTGGCATTTGCAGTCTGCCGTCAGGTCTGAGCACAGCGGCACAGTATTCACGACTTTGCTCCGCTTTGCCTGAGAGTTGAGCAACATGGCATGCCACTTCTTGCTGGATTTCTCCCATCATAAGCACCCTCTCCACGCCATGGAGATGTAACTTCAACGATGTCGTGAAGACTTCCATGTCATGACGTGCACCTGCCATCACCTGCCATGGCAGCCTTTAGGGTCGGTACTTTGCCCAGTTGTAGCAAAGCACGCCGCATAGACAAATGAACGTGCCTGAAAATGCACAGCACGGAAACTGCTGATGGTGGCTGCAAGCGTCTCTGAGCACGGGGCCAAGCTTGGTCAGCGGAGTCACTTGGTTTCCGAAGACCTTCCCCCACCCAGCACTGTCGGTATCTAACCGGAACTTTACAGCGCACACAACCTCTGGCCATGTGGCAGAGTTCTAGGTGTCTGCATTCCCAGAGTCCGAAAACAAACAAGCAGGCCTGCACACTGATGCAGATGATCAAGGCACGCTTCAATGTGTTCACCACCTGGGCAATATGAGATCTGCAGGCCTGCTTTGGCCTGAAGGCGCTCGAGGTCCAGGCTGACACGGTCACTGGAGATAAGTAAGACCTTGGGACGACTGCACCGCAACCAGCGTTACATGCCTAAGACCGGGCCGCCTGTCTGAAAAGAGAGGTCGTCAAAGGCTGACGAGTGGCACTGAAAATCATCTGTATATAACATATGTATGTATGTATGTATGCATGTATGTACGTATGTATGTATGTATGTCTGCATGCATGTATGTATGCATGCATGTATGCATATGTTCAGTATACATATACATATGTATATATGTATATACACAGACAGTAAATTAATCTAAACCTACTGATCGGGCACTGCTGACCCCTCGCTGCTGTCCAAAAGAGTTTCCGCCCTGTAAAAACCCGTAGGTGATCGATGCTAGGCTGCCAACATCACCACGTAAGCGATGACGGACTGCACGTGGTACCTGAAGCCAATACAGAAAGGACCACTGCCAACGACGGTCACTATGACTGTGGATGCTATGCTTAGTGGAGTCATACCTGTTCTTTTCATGGTTGTTCCCATTTCTGTTGCTGCCATGAGTCCTGCCATTGGTGTCACAATGAATGATATTTATCTGGACAGATCGTTGCTGTATGTCGCTGGTGCGGCCATCATGGCCGTGCCATAACTCTCCTTGATGGAGTCTTCTCCAAGTTAGCATAGACTGTGCCTGCAACAAGACTGGAATTCAAGAATCGCTCAGCAACAGCAACAACCACCTCGACAACAGGATGTAGCGATGATTGGCAATGATCGTGGTGGTTCTCACTGGTCAGAGGCCCAGGCAGTACTCCATCTATCCACAGGAGGAGCAGCAAATTTCTGTCCCTGCAAGGTCGACACTGGCAGTCAGAATAGCACTGGCACCAGAAACCGTCATAGTACTGCTACACCGGGGTAGCTGAAGTAATTAGCAGCAATGATAAACAAACAGTACTAGCATTTCTGAGCGGGTTTGGGACAAGCGGAATATAGGACAGAAGTCCGGATCTGCACAAACCAACACTTGCATGAAAATGCGAAGACATTGCTGAGCTGCAACTCCGAAATTCGAGAGGACATTGCAGGATACTTCTTCACGCATCCGCAGTCAGGATCGCCCGATGAACATCTGTTCTGGAGCATATCCAAAATACCAATTGACGCCGGAGCTACGGAAGGGAGTCCGTCCAACTCCTCAGCACGGCTGATTGATGTGTTCCCGTATGCTGTCGGAATGTGTTACCGGATTCGAGCTCTGCGATACCGCGACTAGCTTCGCAGCGATCCAAGATCCACCGAGAGAAGCCAAGCACTGTAAGATAGCCTGCACAAGAAGCAGAGGATAGCCGAGGCCCCGACTCTTCAATGATTTCCTCTCTTGATACTGTGAGAGCAGCCTGATTCAGGTGTTCCGGCACTCCCGCGCGTAAACGGGCATAGAATATGAGCTTCCGAAGGCCGGACCAGCGTCTTGTTCACATTCAGACCGATGTGCGAAATGTCGTGTTCCACGTGGTGCGAATGAGATGCCTTCAGCATTCGTTGCAAAGAGACGAAACAACTTTTGTAGAAATATGCTGCGCTGCCAGAATCACGCAAGTACTGCCGAATGCAAGGGAGAACATGCTGTCTGAGCTCGTGTCCGCAGGCTCGTGGGTAATCAGAAAGATCGGTGCCTAAACTGCTACAGCAAGTCGAGCGTGCTCGGTGTTGAAGCAGGCAAATGGCACTTGCAACGGACTCGGCCTGCATCACCAAAGCCGTCAATGACGTGTAGAACTGTAACCTGGCAGCTGTTGACGCGAACCCTCCGTTTCTGAGGAACACCTGCTTGTTGAAGGCGGTTTTGGCAGCATCTAGTCACTTCCCACCGACTTGGCCAGTAGCTGCGATGAAAGTCTTGAAACTTCCAGCCCCTTCGGCAATTCTCCATTTCGGTCTCATGGCGGCCGAGACGTCTACAACCGGCCGAGATTGCTGGGAAGCCGTGTACTCGTTGGCCAGCAGCCTGGACAGGGAAAGACAGTGCAAAGCCTTCCGAGCTGCCTTCACATTGCAACAGTATGCCCAGCTCAACAGCGACCTTGAGACCGAGGTCGCCATGCGCACAGGCGTCAACATGGACAATCATGCCCGTGGAAGTCGAAGACAAAGCATCTGCTTGACCGCGAACTGAGGCAGCCCCTCACTCGAACCATCTCGAACCCCTGAACTCAACAGAAGAGCGAGGCCTCTTGCTGAAGACATTCTGCACACATTCAATGATATTGGTCAGCACGGCGGCTCCAAACCCGACCTCTGCAGCAACCAGCACACGTTGCTGCATTGCTCTACTGCATGTCTTACCGTAGCTGCACGCGCAAGGCCTGGAAGACTACAGCGATAGCACTGCTGAAGGACTCACTAGCTTAAAGAGGTTGAGCCCCTCGCCCAGCTGCATGATAGTAGTTCCATGTAAAAAACAGGTTGACGGTACTCAGTACTCGATATGGGCTTACGGTGAAAGAGCAACTCGAAGCCCTGCAGGTGCCAGAACCATTCGGGGACCAATTGGCTGAGCACCCAATGCAGGCAAGAGACTGTGGCGGAAGCACGAGTCCCACTCCAAACTGTGCATGGGACGTCGGATGCGAATTACACACCGGACTTGGCATGAGCCCGATTTGGGTCGGCGGACATACACTTCACTGCGGTGGTATTCTGGCGACGTGTCTCGGTTTCAAAGCAGACATGAGCACCGGACTTTGGCGAGAGCACGATTTCCACTCAAAGACACCCCAAAACTGTGCACGTCACTGGGGTGGGAGCGCGATGTATCAAGTTGGACAGTGCCAACCCCGCATCCCTGGAGGAGGGCCGCAGCGGGCTGTGGAAAGACTGCGGCTTCAGTCCAAGATGCGCACCGTGCCACAGCAAGTGAGCTGCACGGATAAAAACCCACTCCGTCCTTACTCTGAACCTGACACCGCATGGTGTTACCACAGTTTTTGGCACGATCAGCAAATTAAGAAACTGAAGGGCTCGATTTCTCAAATCTGTCACATGAGTCTCTCAGGGTTTCGGGAAGCTTTATACGGCTTCTTCAGGCGCAGTAATAATGGCAAACAAGGACCAAAGCCGGAATTGCGAAGTTATAGGTCTCGGTACCTTAAACTCAAGACAGTAGCCCCCCCAATTTCACAGTTTCTGCGTCTCAGGGCTAAATGAATGCTTTGAAATGGCTTGACACGGGCTGCATAAGGGCTTAGGGTTTGATAGGAGCTCAATACAGTGTTTAGTGCTTACGGGCTCTACAGGAGACGACTAGGCGCTCATTACTTCAGGCTGAATACAGGCAGATTTAAAGCCTCATGTGGGTTAAATAAGCAACCAAAACTTTGGACCAAAACAAACCCCAAACTAAAAATTGACGGGCTCGATGTCTGAAGCTCCGTCTACCCCTGGCCTGGGTGGAATCGAGCCCGTTATGAGTACGGCTCCCGAGATCCCTGACCTTGCCATTAGGCCTCTGGGCCTCAGAATCCCTGTGCATTGAGTTTGGCATAACCAAAATATCGCCAAATTAAGAACATGAGGGTCTCGATTCTTAAACTCAAGAAATCGACGGCTCTAGTTCTTACATCGGGAGCTCCGAGTGATTGTATGCGGAGTCCTTCAAACTCATGAATCGCATTAACACTCGAGTACCCTCAAATTTGGCAACCAATAGTGAGTCAATAGTTTTAACAAAAGCATGTGCTTCATAACTTCGAAATGTTTCTGAAACGGCGCTGTGGCTGCACCAGTTCCTGAATGGAAGCGACTCTAAGCCTGAATAGCTTGGGTCCCGGCTATGTTGTAAGAAAGCTCGGTGGAGGAGACCAACACCTTCGGTCACGAACATCTGAAGTTGCGTGACTCTGCCATCACTCTGCTTCAGGCTTGCCTGGAGGGTCTTCAAACATCTCTCAGTAATCAAGACGGGCAGCACTTTGTGAAAGTAAGAGCTCTAGCGCGTGCGACCAGCTGAGCCCCAAGCTAGTCCTCCTGCAACCGGCACAAGAGATGCCAAAACCTGACTGAATCAGACGCCAAGCTCTTCCCGCCATGACGACTGCTTATGGTTGTTGTAGACTGGAAACGGAGAAGTACTGCAGGTGATTACATAAGCCCGGCTAGCTAGAAGATGCTTCCCAATCAGTCTGCGCGGAGCTCGGTGAAGCGCCATTCTAATGCCAGGATTATTGCAGAGAACTTGCTAGCGAAGTGTCCCATTTCGTGGCATGATCGAGCACTGGTTGTAGATGTGTTTGTTGCTGTTTTGGGGAATCCTTGCTGTTGACCAGACCTGGAAAGGCATGCGTGTTTCAAGTTTCCGCACACGGCCTTTATGCCAATTGTTTCTGCATCAGGCCCAAAGCCCGCTTTTGCACACGGCCTGCTACGCTGCCAATCATCTCTTTACTCCATTCAGAAGCTTTGCATGTTTTTGAACTTAAGACATCATGATTGCGGCCATTTGCCGTTCTCATGCTGTCAAACTTGTTCAGGGAACTACAATGCACCCCACCTTGCTGCCCTTCGCGTCTGTCTCAGACTCAAAGCCTTCTCTTGCACACGGTCTGCTGCTCTGCACCTCCATTCCAGAGTTTATGTTCTCGCCTGCGGCCTACTGGCACTCATTTCGTTCACATACGACCTGCTGTGCGTCCTTCTCGTTCTGTCGCCATCTCATTTGCTCACAGACACGACTCCGCATTCTCCGCTGCTGGATGAAGACGGAGCAGAATCACGATTATCGTCGCTGGGGTAGAAACGCTGTGCCGGCAGCGGTGGAAACAGTAGCAGTAGAAGCGACAATCAAAGAAGAAGCAGTTGTAAGCAGCAGAAGCAGTAGCAGCCGTAGTAGATTCGGAAGTAGAAGTACAAGTGTGAGCAGAAGTAGAAGTAGTACCAGCATTCGTAGTGATGGTACTAATCTCAGTAGTCGTCGTGGTGGTGGTGCAGCAATTAGTCGAAGTAGCAGCAGCAACTAGGCGAAGTAGCAGCAGCAATAGCAGTAGTAGTAGCAGTAGTAGTAGTAGTAGCAGTAGTAGCAGTAGACGAAGCGGCAGTAGTAGTCGTAGTAGTCGTAGTCGTAGTCGTAGTCGCAGTCGCAGTCGTAGTCGTAGTCGTAGGCGTAGTTGTAGTCGTCGTCGTCTTAGTAGTAGTAGTAGTAGTAGTAGCAGTAGCAGGAGAAGTAGAGAAGTAGAGAAGTAGAGAAGTAGAAGAGTAGAAGTAGAAGTAAAAGTAGGAGTAGAAAAGTAGAAGTAGTAGAAGTAGTAGAAGTAGTAGAAGTAGTAGAAGTAGTAGAAGTAGTAGTAGTAGAAGTAGTAGAAGTAGTAGAAGTAGTAGAAGTAGAAGTAGTAGAAGTAGTAGTAGTAGAAGTAGTAGAAGTAGTACTACCACTAGCACCACTGGTACGAGTGCCAGTAACCTACTACTTGTAGCGGCGGTGCTAGTAGACCTGGTAGTACTGGTACCGGCAGTACATAACTGCTGAAGAGGTTCACATTCGGTACACCTTGAGATGATAGGTTCTCTTTATCTCTAGATTTGTGTGGCACACCACACAGCCTAGTCTAGTTTTGGTGGCTTTGGGGTGTTTGGCTTCAAGGTACCCCTAAAGATCTATAGTGCCTCTACAGAGCAATTAAGCCGCGACAGGAAGAAGTGCAGACTTTGTGCCCTACCAACACAACTCGCAGATATTGACAGAAACCGAACAAACCCTAAAACAATGCTTCGCTGTTCGGCTACTTTTCCATATGTTCCTATTTCACGCCTGTGAGCTCCTGTGGAATCAGAAAGCAGCCGCAAAGCGTCCCCGGGATCCCGGCTGGCACACCTGTTCTTTCACCTGCACTCAGCGATGGGATCCAACATCTTTACATGCCACAGCTTTGCGCTGGATCCCCCAAGCCCGGCCTAGCATGAGGTAGGCAACGATCACTGTAAAGAAGGGGGCGGACGCCTGTCTCTCCGTCAACTACTAGTCGCAACATGAACTTCAGCAGCTTGACAACAAGGAGTAACAGCCTGGCATGAGGCCAGCACTGAAAACACATGGAATCGGACGCTCACGACGGCACACCTTGATGGTCTCGGTGAAAGACGCTGCGACGTATTTGAGACCTTGCCCATACGTCCACAGAACAAAACACAAGGGGGCAGACGTTCCGCAATTCCGAGCCACTCCAAGCTAGGCACTCACCAGGCCAAGCACCACCGTGGAAAACTCAGTCAGATGGAGAGTGCCCGAAGAGGAAACAGCAGTAGCACCGACAGCAAAACGGCTGAGCGTAGGGAGCAGGCTCGCATCAAACCCACGAAGCTCATCTGGATTAGGCTCCTGCGCCACCGCCTGCCCTCAGGGAAGAAGCGCTTTCGTCAAAACGCCTATGATTTCAACTTCTGCCATACTCTGCGGCAGGCTGGCGAATGTGCTCCGTGCCGTTTTCGAATCATGTTGAGGGCCTTGGTTTTGGTTGGGGGAAATGGCGTTGGTTTCGGAAGGGTTGTTTCAGTGGGTGGATTGAGAAATCGTGCAAAAGCGCCGGGAGTGCACAGGATATGAGGTCTGCGGTAATTATGCCCATGCTTGCTACTAGATCGATTCGCATGTCTGCCGGAGGCCCCCGAACGGACAAAACGACGGCACGAAACAAACCCTCAAACTCAAACGCGACAGCCCACAAGCCAACACAGCGAGGCGGCACAGCGATGCGAAGGCCGAACCTTGTTACCAAGGCCATCGAGATGGTCCGAGGTGTCTGGCGACTCCGGGTCAGTGACTGCCTCTGCGTAACAAAGATCAACCGTGTGCCGAAGCCACTCCCAGTTGTGTGCCGGGCCTTCCGTGCCCCATTCTTCTGAGACACGAGGCTTCTAGCCTGCACCCAGGATAGCACAGACATGTGGAAGCCATCCATTTCCTTGCCCACCCTCATCTTGCACCCAAACACGACCCCGTGCCTCCCGTGCCAGCCGCAACACGTCTCCAAGCTTCAAAGTTTTCAGAGCACCATAGATAGCAGTCGACACCTGGCACTTCTAGATGTGCCGGCATGTGACTACGACCCAACTCTGGCAGCCCGCATCTGCAGGCCGCTGTGAAGCAGCCCCTGAGGCTTCCACCATTTGTACTGCAGCTAAGGTGTTCGGCTGCACGTGTTGGTAGCCCATGAGGTACTGTGCAGGTGCGACAGAGAAGCTCCAACTCGTTCAGAGCAAAAGACACTCCACAATTCCGATTAGGAACTCTGCTGGTTTTGTCTGCTTAGCAGCTTACCGTGCAGACTTGCAACGGCAAATACGCGTAACAGGGATCTCGGCCGTCCTTGTTCAGCAGCAAGGTGCCGAACGAAGTGAGGTACCACCTTCATGGACGCAAGGGCTGAGAGTAGCAGCCGTTGCTGCAACGGAAGCCGAAGAAAAACAAGAGATGATGCTGTAACCAGAAAACTGCCCCCTTTTACGCTTGTAGCAGAAACAGGACAAGACTCACAAGACCTACTAAGCAGTACTGACCTGAACGTTATCCAGAGAATAGCGGAGTTTAGGAACCACGTAAGCGGCTCCGGCAATAGTTGCAGCTGTCGGCCAATTCCGTTGGACGGCCGTGTTTTACGGCAAACTATTGGGCAAATCCGATTTCAGCTTTTGCGGTTCTAGGGCAAAGTAGTGGAGCACGCAGGGTCTAGTTTGCGCCAAGCCAATTCCCATGTCCAGTCCCGGCTTTTCGGCAATATGTCAAGAATTTTTGAACTTGCAGAATCCTGGTTTGCATGAAGCTGTTCTGTGGGCTTGGGTCGGTTTGGCTTGTCCGGTTCTGCTTTGCAGCAGGGTTGTGGAGAATTTCACTGTGTGCTTGGTACCAACAGCAATATACGTGAGCTGTGTACACCACACCGAAACCGACTATGCGTTTGGCAACTGTGGGTTGCAAACTTGGTGCGATCGAATTGCGACGGTCCCAATGTGCTGTAAATGACACGGCAAGACTACACAGGGGTTTAGCACATTTGCTTGTCAGACTTCGGTGCGATGGGGCCTCGACCCGGCTACAGGGCTTACGTCCACGACGACGACGACGACCACCACCTCCACCACAACAACCACAACCACAACGACGACGGCGACCACAACCACAACAACAACAAAAGGGCTCTGCGACACTGCCGCCCTGCTGTGAAAGGGCCCCCCCCCCCCCGCACCCGCCCCAACCTTCCTCAACCCTCCCCTACCCTGCACTAGCCCGATAACCACCCGCCCGAGCCTCTCCACTCTCTTTCCCCATCCTCCTTCACTATCCCTCCCGAATATGCAAGGTTGGACCAATATTGTCAGGTCTAGTTCCATGGCATAATGTCATAATGCGTAACGAGTCAAGTCCAGGATCACGGTTATGATTGAGATTGGTTGCTGTTGCGTTTGATACTTGAGCCAAATTCCGGGTAGGGTATTGACATCAATGACATTTGGCATTGTTGTTGCTACGGCAGTTAACTTTGCGGGGCTGGCAAAAGGTCATGTTAGGGTTGCTAAGCGCATTAGGGTTAACACTGCTCCTATTGAGGCAATCATGAGGCTTGTTGGGGTTGCTATTAGACTCATCATTAGACTGCATTCGGCTTACAATGGGATTAGACCATGGGTGATGTTATGGTTGCTACTGAGGCTCATACAGCAGTTGGTAATGAGGGCCATCGAAGAGGCTTATGTTTGATGCCAATAGTGGAGTCAAAACAGTAAGAATACCAATCATGATAGTACAAATAGTGACAATAATGATAGTAAGGTTGTTGCTCGTTTCGGCATACATGTCAGTACTTCGAGTCAGTCTTCAGTGCAATGAGACCTAGTACTGACTTTTCGTCGTAAGACTTCTCTTTACGTTTGGCAACAATGAAAATAATGGGATTCTCAAGTTATGCCTCAGGCTCAAACATTTTAACATAAGTGTTGCTGTTAGAACAAGCGTTGGGCTTAGATTGTGGATAACATGCGTTCCTAGGTTTAAGTCATAGAGTTTGCATTCATGGAAAGCCTTAGGGTTCTGGTCAGGGTGAACATGAGGATGCCCATTGGGTTGGGTACAGTCGTAATGTTGTCATCAGCTGCTAGTACTGCATACATACACACGTTCAATTCGTACATTGAAAACTGCACTGATACCCAAACTTGGTGCTGTTGCATGCCTGATCTTGTGGAATTCTCACATATTGCATCCTGCAGGTCGTCGGCAGCTATCGAGAGTAAGCCAAGGAAGCCAGCAGAGTACCGATATATACAATGTTCCAACATATCATCAGAGGTCCGAAGACTTGCCGGTCAAACAGTCTATTTGTTCGCTATCTATCTATCGATCTATCTATGTACCCGCCTATGTACCATGTGTCTGCTATCTCGCCATCCGTCCATCCATACATACATCCATCGATTAGATTTAAGGAGTGTTCCTTCATAAGTGGTTTGGATTCTCTGGTTATTTCTGCTATTGCTTCCAAACATCATAGAGAGAAGGCTCTTAGCGGCTGTCTTGCTCTTGAAACAGGATATGCAGTGCACAGTTGATAGTACATAGTGACATAGTGTGTAGTATACAGTATATTAGCATATCATATAAAGTATGCAGTATAAAAAGTAAGGAAACAGTATGGTACAGTACAGTACAGCACAGTAGAGTATATTGTACAGTGTATTCGAACAGACTATACTATACTATACTTACTGTGTTATACTATGTCTTGCTGTACTATGCATACCACAGTATGTCGTACTATATGTTGACCAAACTCTTTTAGACTACATGTGCAAGTAGTCAATGTGATGAAGGCGGCTGTTTTTGCGTACGCTCGAAAGGATGATGTGAGAATCCAAATCCTGCTGTCCGCGGCAGTCACAACCTCTTTCCAATCCTTTGACGCTAACAAACCCTTGCGCGCTTATGGTGCGCGCAGCTTCCGCGGAGCCAACTGTCCCTTACGCGCGGCCCCTTGTCTCTGCTCCAAGCTTTAAGGCCTTGCACGCGCCCTTGCACGTTTCAGGTCCTTGTGCAGGACTGAAGCCGTTTTGCTGAGGCTTCCTCAAGCGATTTGCCACTTACGGCACCGGAGCAAGGCTACGAATCGAAGGATGTTTCGGAAAGGTAACATTCTGGCAGAAGAGTCCATAAGATTGGCCAGGAAGGCTCCAGTAGTGACAGCATGGTAGAGGGTTTCATAATGAAGGCAAGGATTTTCAGAATGGTCCGTAACCGTAGTGCAGATTTTATCTACGAGATTCCAGCGTAATAGCTAGGATCTTTTTGGATTTTCCAGAACAATAGCAAGTTCAGAATCCGGTTTAAGGCCTCTGGATGGATTTCCAATCAGAATCTGATTGATTTGGGTGGGCTTCCGTTTTGAGAAGTCGATTTAAAGCCTCAGGGGTAGGAACTTCGGGCGGATTCCAATTTAGAATTTGGTTTAAGTTCTTAGGGGTAGGGACTTGAGTGGGTTGCCAGTCTAGAATCCATGGCTCGGGTTTGGGATGGTTTGCAGGGCCTGTTGCTAAGGATTGTCACAGTGAATTGTCACGCAAAAGGGATGGGGGATTGGTCGAGGTTGGAGGGTGCTCCTTCCGCGCGCCCATGCGCGCGCCTTCCGCGCCCCTTGCACGTCGAACTCTGTGTGAAATTGACTTTGGCTGAATTCGCATCTGTGCGTCATACAAGTAGTACTGGTAATAGTACTGGCACTCCTATAGTAGAGGAGTGGGCATAGGAGGCGGAGTAGGAGTATAGGAATATGGGAATATAGGAGTACAGGAATAGGAGTAAGAGCAAGAGTAGGAGTAGCAGTAGCAGTAGCAGCAGCAGTAGCAGTAGCAGTAGCAGTAGCAGTAGCAGTAGCAGTAGCAGTAGCAGTCGTCGTCATCGTCGTCGTCTGTATAAGATCTCAAGATGACCTTGCGCACACCCCTTGCGCGCATCTGCTTTGAAAGCAACCGGTGCGCAAGCCTTACGCGCATGCGACTGTTTCTTACGCGCGCTTGCGCGCCCATTTGTTAATGCCGCCCCTAGTCTGGCTAGCTCTTCGATGGTTTAGGTCTCCGCTCTGCTGGGATTGGACGTGTCCTGCAGAACCCAAGCCCCAACAAGTGTATGGTGGGTGACAAACCCAGCCATAAAACTGAGTGTGTTCGAACCCCGAAACCTTAAAACGTCGTGGGTCCCATACAGTAGGGACCATGACACACACAATCCAAAAGCTTCAAATGAGATTTAGGGTGGCAACCCCAAACCTTTGAATGGACGACTGCATCCACAAAAACCCACAGCCTGAATGTGCGATGGCTAAGAAGCGTAGATGGGCTACAAACTAACCTTCAACCCCAGGGATATACCTGGTTCGGAGGGTCTAGCTCTGATAGGGGATGGAGGCGGGCAATTCCGACACCTCGCACTTTAAAACAAGATGATAGGCGAAGCCCTAACAGGGGTGACAGATTGCAAAAATTCCAACACCCTATTAAGAGATGATGGGTGGCCAATGTAAAACCCTCAAGAACAAGCTGAGATGATGAGCAGCATACCCATTCCCCAAAGGAATATGATGCACGGCAAAACCTAGCACCCCAAAAGGACGCATAGGCCCCAGAAACCCCCAAGCCTAACCGAACATGTTGGACCTGAACCCAAAACCCCATACCTCAAAAGGATCCCAAACCATGCTGAAAAGCTGGCCGGGAAACCCCAAACCTTGAGTCGGGAAGCCCCTCGCATAGATAAATTCCTTAGAGATGTTGTGTGGCAAACCCAAATTCCGAAGCTTTCAAAGAAGATGATGGGCGGCCCTCAATCACAAACGGGCTGACCGGGTCCCGAAAACCCCAAACTCTACTGGGTGACGGCTGTCAAGCCCAAAACCCCAATAGAGATGGTGGGTGGCAAACCCTAAACCCGGAAGCTGGCGAAAGAAATCCCAACCCTGAAGGTGAAACCCAAGACCCTAAGGCCAAACCACAAAAGTACACGGCGGGCGGCAAACCGACCTCTTGGAAACGATGCTGCGTAGCTGAGCCCTAAAAAGGGGCCCCAGGTCACCCAAACTCTGACAAGGGATGATGGCTGGCAAATCCGAAGCCCCGAACTTCCGAAACACAAGATGCTGGGCTAAGCGGCTAAGCCTTAACATGCGTGACGGGCTCCCGAAACTCCCCCACCTCAGTAAACCCTTGAGGACATCTAAGAAGTCAATGCGACGAAGGGTGGCAAACCAATGCCGGAAGGCAAATCACGGCTGGCAAACCCCGGTACCACAGAAGGATGAATCGGTCCAGAAACGTCCAACCCCAAGAGGACCTGCAGGACCGCCGGACCCGAAGACCAGAGACTGAGGAAGCGGAAGCCAGAGAACCAGAAGATCACAGGACCAGGAGACCAGAGCACCAAAGGACTCGGGCACTGGTCCTATACCCCCCCGCCCCCCCCCGCCTGCCTCTTCAGAAAAATAGTTTCCAAAATTGCAACCATCAAGTCACTACTGATGACAGAAACATATGCTTCCTAAAAATGGATTTCCGGTGGTTGCTTTTGCCCTCCAGCAGATGGTTTCCCTTTCGGCCCAGGCACAGACCTTACAAGTTCGCCGTTATCGTGATGTTGTCCACTCGAGTGGGCCCTCCCTCTCTCAGCTGTCCACAGTGATATGCTCGCACCGACGGCAGCCACGTCGACCTGCCAAGCCAGCGCTTGTCCCAAGAAATCGCACACATCCTTGATGTCTAACTCTCGAGGCACAACGAACTGGGACAGTCACCATAGCTGCAGCTTGCGATGCGCCTCGCTGCTAACCTCGGATGACATATGCACTTCTTCAAGGTACACTGGAGGCAGATTGTTCAGAGACTCTACCACATAGCAATAGCCGCGTCGCTTCACGAATTTCTTTCACAGCGGCTCTCTCGGGGCTCCATGGCGTCGTCAACACTTAGCGACTTAGTCTTTACAACCCGTCACAGAGGTATGAGTCTCACAGTCTCACTTGACGGAGCAGGGAGAACTCTTCGGCCCGGCGTTTCAAAAGAGACAGCTCAGTGCGTTGTGATTCTTGTAAACTCTGCCTTGCCATCGTTGAGAGCATGAGAGCATGGGTTGGTGAAGGCGTTGTTGCGGGGTTCGGTTCTAGGGTGCTCAGGTGGCGAAACTGATGCATTGAGGGCTCCTTCAGCCTATCCACAAGATGCAGCGGCGAAGGTGCGCTGTGCGACAGTAGATACTGCAATGACCCTTGCACTGAGTCAGTGAAGACGGGACGACCGTCGTTGATGCTACATGATGCTACATGTTTGTCACGTTTCCGGCAGGCACGAGGACTCAACCGTGCAAGCGGCAGGCACCGGCAGGCACCGGCAGGCACAGCAGTGCTTAGAGTCTTAGAGTACACTTGCTATTTAACACCTCATTCTACTGCTTCTACACTGCATTCTGCCTGCCGCGGCTCGTGGCTTAGGAGCACGTGCACACTGGGAAAACTGGCAGAAGGGTCTAAGATGAAGCCCTTCCAGCTTTTTCAAACCGTGCAGGCGTCCCAAGATTTTGCACTTGCTAAAGCTTTCGTGAGTGCGGGCATGCTTGTGGACACCTGTTTATCGACAAGCGGAACAGAAAACTCACGAAACCATTCAGCCTCCGCAAGCGGTGCTGCCGACAGCTTTGTTCCTCGGCTGCGCTTCCCCAACTCTGCGCTCCATGAAACACAACAGACTTGCAGAACAGGAGCGGTGGATCCTCACGTTTCAAATCCTCAGACGGTGCCGGACCTCAGCCGAATCTGGGAGCTGGGAGGTTCGTGCTAAAGGCATTGGGCCTTGGGGCCCTTAGCCTCGGATGCCTTGAAGGCTGTTTCGATACACATCGTCAAAATTGAACTGGGCAAGAAGCCTGCATGGACGCTGTCCAAGCCGAACGTCAATGCGGCCTGACGTTGCTGTTGAACACCGGAGCTTCTGATTTCGGTACGCATACGTCCAGGGCGCCCTGCAAAGAGGACACTGAGAGCCAGAACTGCCACAGGCGGGGAGATCGGTTCGCGGGCCTCCAGGGACATCAGATTTCAAGGCCTGTAGAAGGACGTTCTGCGACAATGTCGCTCTCACCGGAGCTGTGGAAGAGCTCTTCAGCGGTGGTTTAGCAGCAAACTACTGAATGACTGTGCTAGAATTGCCGACTAACACAACTACATAGACGCATGATCGAAGATAGATAGATAGATAGATAGACCGATAGATAGATGCATAGCTAGAATCAATAGATACTTGCATACACATGTGCACTATAAACACTTACATACACATGTCGGAGCAGAGAAAGCACCAACAATGCAACCTTAGACCATTAACAGTACAAAAGACTGTACTGTGCACGCTCCAGACACTGCAAACGCAGACAGGCACCCATCCAGTTATTGGTGCCCATCTTCGTGACATCTCTCACGGAAAATTTGCAGTGCGTTGCCTACGAGCCCTCATGAGTAATCGGTCTTTGCCAAAGATACACTTCCACGAGCAGCAAGTGTCAGGGACTAGCGTGAGGAGTAGCATAGGGGGTGAATGGTCGCTCAATACAAGTATGTATACGCTACTAGTCACTAGTCACGTCAACACCACTCACAATTGCAGACCAATGCTCCGACTGGATTCTCCAACAAACAACTTAGTTCTGAAGATTCAACTTTTAAAGACGCGTTTCCGAACGATGGATTTGTAAACAACAAACGTTGCCAAATGAATTCACATACTGGCACCATTGCAGTGCCTGATGTGTATGTGCCTTTCTCCCGCAAACTAATTAGAAAAATAAGATGCGCAAGCTCTGCTGAATATGCTGGCAACTGTTGATTATTGATTCTGATGGCTCCAAGCACCGCCCGATTCCTTCATGCCGGCTGCCGCCACAAGTGGCGTCAGACTGAAGGCGTAGGTCCTGCCACACAATCACAATCAATCACCGGTCCGCGACCCGCATATTGTCCGAAGGCATTCGTAATCCATGACACGGTGATTCACCCTCTTCTCACACCTAAGGCCCTGGCAACATCGATGCAGCACCCTGAGCAACGACTTTCAGCACGTTCGAGGCTTCCTCTCGCACGGGACTGATAGATGATGTTCTGCTTTACACATGTAGGGGGGCAAGAGTCAGTAGGTGCAGCAAGTTGCGACGCCCCTCCAGTGACGGTACACCTTCAGCCTAAAGACCCTCGAAAATCAAACGGGCCAATTCTCGGTCACGGAGGCTCCCATCATCTCTTATCCTTGATTCCTTCCCTTACAAGCAAGAGTTTGGTAAGTCATTCCGTGAAGCTGCTGGGCTGTTTGCGCTTGTTGTTCATACGACTGGGGTTCCAAAACTCATAAGTTCAAAGGACGACACCCTTGCTTCGATTTGGTTCGGTAAGCAAGGTGTAGCATTGCAGCAGGGTGATGTGATGTTGAATTGAACACAGGCTAACTTCACATCATCGGGCACGGCCGCCCCACCAAAGGGCTCTCGCATCGCGTAAAGCACTGCTGTCCGGTTGATCCCAGAGTGTCAGCGCTTGAATGTCTTTCGCTTGGAGCGTTGACTTTCATATCAACCGTGCTTGACCTTCCTATTGTTCCGCTCCTTCCCAGTTGGATCTCTCGATGCGGCAAAGCATAAGATTCTGGAGCAACTAGTGGAAGCCCCAATAGGCACATGCTTCTGACGCTGCTAGCTGCTCCACGTTTTCCGTTCACTCAACGATTGCGAGGTTGAAAAGGCTTCGAGAACCTGCCTGGTGGATTTCGTGGCGGTGGCGGTGCTGCTACCGTGGCGTTCTGCGGCTATGGCTCTGGCTGTGGCGGCTGCTGCTAGCGTATACAGACGATGTTTGATAAACCTCCGGAGTCAGAAATTCAGATCATTCTCGTGAGCAGGTCTTGTTCCGCGTGAAAGGCCTGCCCGAGGCCATTTCACAAGCCTTTCGCTGCCGTGCTAGCGAATGGTGGTGTGCTATCCTGCTATTTGATGTTGTGTTGTCGCACCCACTTGCCAAAAGCAGACCGATAAGTCAAGGCAGCGGACCTTGTCACGTCTCGGCCGCTATTGGTATTTGCATCTGATTGCTACTTGCATGGTCGGCGCGCGAACGAATCGTTGGCAGCACCATAGCTGCCACCGGCAGTGCGGACAAAACCCCCCCAGCCCGCCGTGTTTGAGCTAGGACAAGCGGCTAGCACTGAAATTCAAACACTGGTATCAGGGAGCGCTTGAGGCATGCCCGTTGATGGGAACAGTAGCAGGTGGCAGCCAGGACGACTGAGGCTATGACTTTGACGAGCATGGTTGCTGTCCAGCCTTTGCACGGATGACAAACAGGATGGTGCCAGGCACAAGGCCAGATTAATTCCCCACGCAACGCATTGCGAAAGGCTTTCCAAAAAAATTGGGCTGTCTCTCTCTCTCTCTGGAAGCACAACATGGAGGTGGCAGGCCTGAGGGGATCCACACAAGCGCACATATGAGCACTCGTACATCCTGGCAGGTGATGTGGAAGACAGCACATTTCACGAAAAGAGATGTCGGTGTATCTTCGGCTTCACGTGCGGTCGTATGTGACTGACTGATCTGCTGAGAACCGCGAGCACTCAGCCAAGCTTGCGAGCTGACCCAGCCGGTAAAGAAGCCCCGCTCGAAGACGTTGTTGAAGGAACTCTTCGCCGGGTCCTGTGCTTAATTGCACAAGATGCGCCTTGTCGAATTTCTGTTCGCACGATGCAACTACTGCTGAGCTCACGGCGGTAAAGAGAAAAGGCATGATGATCAAGAGAAAGATGTTAAAAAGCACCTTTGGGATCGGCCGCTAGACTGCGCGACATTGACGCACATGATGTTTGCAGTCCGTGCTGGCAGCGAACAACGTTTCAATCGGCAATACGAGATTTGCTCGAGCTGTAGGAATGGTTGTCACCGAACCAAGCCATCGTTCCCAAACACGGCGAACCGCCAGCCTCTCCCGAGACCAGCTGCACTTTCTGCTCGTACAGGAGGCCACTCCTGGCGGTCAATAGAGCCATCCATGCGACGCCTGAGTTTACGACTGCAATGCAAGCATCAGGCCTTATCATGCGATGTCACTATGCAAAGCGAGACATTCAAGCAGCACAACCTTCAGTTAAAACGATGCCGCCGATGCATTTCCTCTGACAGACCTCTTAAGGCCTTACAACCTGGGCCCAAGCACTATCCCTCAGGGAATGTGCCAAAGGCCTCTTCTTGAGGAACTTTTCGGCCAGAAGGGCCTATGCGGCGCTTCCAAACTTGTTGCGCTGTAAGGGGCTTCTCACGCTATGCTCCGGACCCCAAGGCAGTTGAAGCCTCGGTATTTTCGGATATGTCCGGATTCAAGGATGGGTCCGTTCGTCCGCGGCTCTGAGACTCCTGCTGATGCTGGACAAAGCAAGGACGGTTCCCGACCTTGCGAAGATCGGGACATCCAAAAGCACTGCAAGCTCCAACGATGCGTCTTGGGCACGTCGAGGCACAGCTCGAGGCATGGTCCGCCTTCCCACATCAAAGCACTGCACACAGCCACAACCAGCGACCGAGCAGTGGGCGGGCCTCGCCCACAATGCAGCTTGCAAGCTTCACCTGCAAGGCAGCGGAGCTGAAGCACGCGCCGCGAGGTCCAGGTGGTGGCCTCGTGCTTGACGTAGTAGAAGCATCCCAAAGCGACAGTGACTCCGGCCAGGGAGCACCACCTCGGAGATCCGCATCTCGGAGCGTGCTGATCAGACCAGTGCTGCGAGCATCTGTGGCTGCGGCTGCATCGCCGAGTAGCGCCGACGGAACAGCACCGCCTCGGAGAATGCTTGCAGATGTTGGAAGGATGCCTGGGCCCAAGGCCTAAGAAACAACACTGCACCCCTGAGGGCCGTGCTCCACAAACTCCAACAAGCGGTAGACTGGACTGGCAGAGCACCTCAAGGTGGGCACAAACTGATGCACACTAAACACCCTAGAAATCGGATCCGAAAATATCTTACTGCTCCGGTGCACCCGCACAGATCCAGCATCCAACTTCTCGAGGGCCATGATGAGACAGAGCCTGAGTGTGCTAGCACACGGCACCAGAGTGCCAGAGTGCTCCAAACAAGGATCCTCTGACACCATCTCCGAGGTTCCGAGGTGCTAGCTTGCTCATGACTAGACAGAAGCTGACCGGGAGTTGCCTGGAGACCAGCAACCATGCAGCAATCTTAATGGACGGCAAGCATCGTCATATGATGTCGACGGCGTGGCCGGCACTGGCTACTCCTTGGAATGCGAATCCCATGGCCTTCCGACCGCCATCGGCTCGAGGCAGCGGTACACCTCGTCAACTGAGAGCACAAAACGCCGCCACTTATGGCACTACGGAGACCCCCTAGGCGCTAACCAACATTCCAAACCCAAACGGGGTGCATTGGCATAGGCATAGGGGCCGCACAGTCGAGAAGGACTAGAACCCATCGAGCCGCATCGAATCGTATTCGGGTCCCACCATAGAGGAGCACAGGCATGTCGCGTCGATGGCAGTTCAGGCCCAAGTTTCTGACGCGCTCTCGATAGCCAGGGTGTAGCTGCACCTAGCAAATTTCGTGGCTCGAGCTTGCATCAGTCCGACAATGGGGATCTGGATGCAGCGCATGCTCCTACTTGCCAGAATCTCGAATGTCTGCTCATTCGCATGCCTGCCTTCAAACTTGGGAGCGAAATAGAAGGTCTCGCAGCAACCAGGAGTCCTTGTGAAAGCAACGCGGATTCGTTCTCTGTGTGGAGACACTGGAGGGGGTAGCTTTGTGATGATGTTTTCGGGCGCGGCTTGGGAAGCTGCACTATCATGCCAGCGCGCACACACACACACAGACACAATCACAGGCCTATGGCTGTTGAGATCGATGTCCTGAGATGCAGTACTAGCACAAGGAACTACCAGCCAAGCTGCAAGGACATAACTGCAGTTGCAGGCCGATACTGTGCTGCCGGGATGCTGTACAAGGATCAGCGTGACACCGTTGAAACCCTGGTCGGGTGCCTGCTGGACTCTGTCGACCAAGACAGCCGACCGCCTTTATGTTCCCGCCAAGAGCAACCAAGCGCCTTGTTGCTGTGAGCCCAGCTAACAAGGATGGGCTTGGCGGCATCGAGCATGATGAAGCCAAGGACCTGAAGGGCATCCAGCATTCGGGTTGGGACTCGACTCTCTTTCCTCTGAGTGCCCGGCCACCGGGCCCATGTGAGGGAAGCCCGAGCCTGACAGCCCGCAATGAAACCCCCACCTACCAGGACCCTTCCAGGGCCTTGCTGGTCCGCTGTTGGCTCAGACACATCGGTTACCTTGAGTTCAAGGTCAGAAGCATGCCATGACTGGACAACAGCAAGGGCTAGAGATGAATGCCGCTCAGTGCTGAAAAGACACACAAGAATTTGAAGACGCCACCTGCATCGTGCACTTGCATCGTGATCAGCGGGCTTGGCCAAACCATTTTGCAAGAGATTGCCTTCCGCAGGAATGGTGTTGACAGCTGGTTCTTCGGCTGCCTGCAGAAGTGCCACAGAAACAGTCCTGGTGATTCTCCGAAACAGCTCAGGCAGTCGCGGCGGCTCAAAGTGGACGCCGTGGTGCATCCTGGCAAATTCACAGGGAACAGACGCTCCAATCCAGCCCTGCATCTGCTTTGATGGGTAAGGCCCCAACTGAGGGCGCTTTTCGCGAAAGGTTGGAGCCAGTGCCCAGACCATGATGGCAATCAGCACCTAGGTCACAAGGCCAGGTCCCAATGAGTCCCAATGCACATTTCCAGTTCCTTAAAGAAAGTTGTGCTTGAAGCCCTGCCTGCCGTAATAATTAGGCCGAGTGACCAGCAGGGCACACGCAGACACAGGTCCGTTGTTCACCGGTGTAGCAATAAAGGCAAGTGGGAAGAAGTACATCACCTGGAAGCATTTCTGCGATGCGCACACCAATGAAATCGAGAGTTTTCAGATGGTCAGCACCCCAGCTGAGGAGCGAACAGCTGCCGATAGAATGTGGGACAAGTTCTTAACGACAGCTGAGCACTGCTTGACCTCATAGAATGCTGCATAACGCCTGCTAACTTCCCGAGTCTTCCATAGACTTCTCAGGTCACCACAATGATCCCGGCCATCCAGCCATGAATTGCCCAGACCAGAACGACAAGTAGATTTCGCCTGTCTGACACCTGCAGCATTGGAGCCCTGCATGGAACCAGTACAATAGCCGTCGGTGGGTCGATCTGAGACTTGCCTGGACCCGGACACCCCTGACGAACAAAGTGGCAGTGCGTCAGTGCGGCCTGCTCCCAACTGCAACACGAAGTAGCTCCTGAGTCTGAGAGCAGAAAACACAAACCCTTCTTACTCTTGCGGTGTGGGTGTGTGTGTGTGTGTGTGTTTGAAAGAACTGTGCGCCGAGACTTCACAAGCAGTCCTCCTTCGGAGGATGCCAAAGCTTGCAGGTAGAAAGCGGTCAAGATGAACGAGGTCACAACCTCCCCGAGCATTATGTTCGTCCTTGGCAGGGCTCAGCATCCATGAGGTCCCTCTGACATCTTCGCTCGGGCAGCGGCTTTTGAATGTAAAAAGGTGCCCTCTCGGAGGCATCAAGCTTGAGAAACCTTGCAATGGAGCAGTGGTGTTTGCGCAAGTACAACCAAGCACCAGCATTCCTTCAGATTCAATGAACTAGCTGACAACACCAGAAACTGAGTCTGCAGCCTTTCGGTCAAAATTGATGCGGAACAAGAAAGAAAAATACCTTACGTACAAGTATCATACGTTGGTTTCCCACCAGCTGCCAGAGCGAAAGCTGTCCAAGGTACTGCAAAGGAGTCCAGCAACGCCCAGGAAGCGGAAAGGAGCCTGGTGCTCCTGCCCGAAATAGGGCGGCCTTGCGGAAAGGAAGCAGTCAATTTGCTTCAATGCCGCACGCCCCTACGCTTGCGCTACCAGTAGCTACACAGCAAGAACAACCACAGGACACAGTGCCTGTAGTACAGCAGCCGTACCTGAGCCAAGCTCACCTAGAAGTGTAGCGATCAAAAACTCCAAGTTGATCAGCAAAGGAAAGCTCATGAAATATTTTGAGCAGCATCCGCACCAGCGGACTCGAGGTCAACTGAGCAAAGCACTTGCATGAAAGCAGTCACAGCCTCAGGAGCATGCATAAGTCATGCGAGTCCAATTCGTCAACGCTGCGACTGGCCACTGCCCCCGATCGATTTTGAAAGCCGTGTGGTGCTGCACCGACCCGAATCGTTACGGCTGTGAAGTCGTGAACTTTCAGCTCACGCTTCCTTGCTGAGCTTATCGCAGCAGCGACCAGCGCAATTGCAGCCCACCTTGGCGAAAAGCTGAAACCCAAACCCAAACAGCATTTCGGCTCAGACTTGTCAGGCACCGCATTGCACGTCTTCTTGTCTGAGGTCTGCTCTGCTGAGTGGTGTAGCGACGACCCAGAACAAGACGTGACCTCGACAGTACGGTGCACAGTCCTGCAGCACTGCCGACCAGCAACTAAAAGCATACTGGGCCGGAGAGGGTACCATCCATGGCTCTGGTCTACTAGGTACCAGAAAAACGAAGCCTTAAGGCTCAGATTTGCGAGCCGATGCATAATCGCAAGCATCGTCAGATCTGAGCCCGCAACAGAACTGCCATGGTTGGAAGATTCACCTGACCGCTATCTCGGACCGATGGCTCAGTCGCTGCCACACCGAAACTAGATATCACCATTGATACATGAAGACTCTTGGCACCACCGATGGAACTCGAACTTGCATACCCCTTCCTCTGGTAGAAAACTAGTAGACAGTCCTGACGGCGGAAAGACGAAGAGAGCCTGCGCCATGATCTTCAGGCTCCCGGCATTGAAGGCCCGAAAAGCAAACAACATGGCCTAGGACGTGGCAATGCAAGCCATTGGCAGATTCTGCAATTGAGCAAAAGATGCAGGTAACTAGTACTAGTACTAGCACTAGTACTAGTACTAGTACTAGTACTCGTACTAGCAGCAGGAGTAGTAGTAGTCGTCGTGGTGGTGGCGGCGGTGCTCCTGTGGTTCAGCGCGGTTGTTCGAGGGCTGGTGGAGTTCGAAGGTCGTAACGAGGTCGCAAAGCGAGCCTCCAAGTCGTGACCATAGCCTCGAAAACTCCGTCCGTCTTTTGCGCAAGATCTACTACGATTTGTCGAAGACTGATGCACTCTGCCACCAAGGCTGGATACACAAGTACAATCACATTGAGGCCGGTACGCTTGCAGAATGATGACATGTTATCTACGAGTCTGGTATGCTTATGCAAAACTGTTGCGGATTGTTGCTTTCCTTTCGCGGACCCATCGCGAAACTTTCGCAACAGAACCGTTTTATCCAAAACAAAGACAGGGGCCTTCAGATCAATGGTGATGTCGAAATTCTGACCCGAGAGAAGGCATCCGAGGCGTTGGCCATCTGAGCCGTGCAGAAGCAGGCGGCCACCTGCGGCAACCCGCAAGAGGGTCGGAGGGAAATCGTGGGAGGCGAAGGCGAGCACCGGGAAGACGCGCAGGGAGCGGCGGATGTCCAGGCAGCGCCTGCCCCAAACAGAGAGAGAGAGAGAGACGTGGGTGGACGGTGCTCGGCCGCCCGCAGCCGCCCCGCGCCCGCGCCTCACCCCGGGCATCCCGTCCAACAAAGCGGCCAGGCCCAGGCCGAAGGCGATGGAGAGAACGTTCTTGGCCTCACGAAACTCACGCCCCTCACGGCTGAAGACGATGCAGATCCTAGGACCTACGTCACCTACGTCAGTTCACATGTACAAGACTCGGCCGAGGGGCGCAAAGTGCGATGGGCACCAGCGCAACGCAGCTGTGTGCAGCGGACCTTGGGTCGAGTCGGAAGGTCAGAGGCACCCCGCAGCTTTCAATTCCGACTGCACCCTAATTTGAAGGAGGCCGCGGCCACGAAACTAGCAAGCCTTTCGAGGTGTCAAGCACCACGAAGAGGAACATCAGCCATGACATTCGCCTGGCACAGCGCTAAGGGAAACGTAATCATCACACAAGTAGTTGCGAGAGGCAAGGCCTCAGCTCTGGGTGAGGCTGCCCAGCTCCCACCTGCCGCCCATGCCCACCATGGAACTCTCCGAAAGCGCCATGGCGCCATGTGCTAGGCTGCTAGGGCATCGACGACGCGCCGAAGCGACGAAGACACTGGGAGAACCTGACAGCCATGACATGCAACTGAATTCCACCGGCTACCGCATCACCTGAGCCTTTGCTGATGCAACTCTGTGACTGAGTACAGCACATCGCCCGGTGCAGCAAGTTCATCAAATAAACTCGGGGCTCGCTGTCTCAGACTGCGCTTCAGAGTCTGCGAGGATGGCCTCAAAAGACACTCAGAACAAAATCAAGATGGGTTGTGTGTTGGAGCGCTTCGCCAAGCCAGCACAGCATCCCTCTTTCTCTCACGACGATGTGCAGCAGCCCATGGAGATTGGATGTGCTGAGCTTGTAGCGAGATGTCAGGCGACGAGAGGGGCAGGCAGAACAGCATCTGGGAAGCTCAGATGGCCGTGCTTCGAATCGGTGACGCTTCCCTCTTGGCACTCTGCCGAAGCAGCAGAAGCCTCCATGCCTTGGCTGACAGGCTCATAGCTCCCTTGTTTGGGGAATTCTGGTCCGGAAGAATCAAATAAATCGCTGCTTGTCATGCAGCCAAGGTGCTCGCATCTGTCCGAGCTAGCTAGGGGAGCCAAAGCCAACGAAGAGTTGCGCAGGAGGTGCACACCAAGTTTTGTGATGTTACATTCAGCAGACTTCGAGGCTGTGGATGTTGCTTCCAGCTTCTGGCAAAGTTGCTGCGATTGTGGAGAACATCGCAAATCAAGCGGTCTTACAAGATTCCGAAGGCTTTCTTCGCTATGTCAATACTTGTATGCTCTGTCTGAGCCGGTTCGTGCGGCATTCAGACGTCATAAAGCAGAACGCTCACACCTCCGCTTGCTGCAGGGACGATTCGATGCTCCGTTCTGATCACTGGATCACTGGCGATCCTTCGTTTTCATCAAACCGCAGCAGCATGTATGGCTCTACGTCTCTCGCCTGGATCGATCATTGCAGCAAGGAACCAACCTCAGCAGCTAACGAGATGCAACCTCTTGGTAGCACGCTTCTACTGTACTGCTATTGGTTCGATAGAGCCTTCGATTAGCGACTCAGAGCAAATCCGCAGGCTGAGATGAATCCAAAGTGGGAAAGCTTCCAGAGATGACCGTTTGGGCGCCAAGCCAGCTGGCTGGCTGGCATGGAAAACATGGAACTTGCACAAGACTGCTTCCGTCACATATCGTTGGTTTGCACAACTGCCGAGCTCTCGAAATAGAACAATGCAGGAGCGTATCCTCGCCAACACAGCATGACACAGCTTGGCAGCCAGCACAGAGTGAGAGGCAGCAGCGCTCGCCGCCTATGCCTTGGGAAGGGAAAGAGCTTCTGTGACCGCAGGGCTTCCTCAAACAAACCGTTCAGGATTGCGGCCAAACACAGTGCAAGTACGAAAGGCCGAAGAAGTGAATCTGACGAGGATCTAATCTGCCCGAGTTGATGGACACATCTTGTGCTTGATGTGCTGCGATGCCGTTTCATAGGTATCGTGATCCGACCCGACATCAAGAGGAGGCAGCTGACTCATTTTCGCACTTCTGCACCTCGTGCCTGCTTTGGTCGGAAGCAAGGGAGGGAACAATCGAGAAGCCGACCATTTTCTGACTGATCTCAGGAAGCCAGACCCTAACTGCCGCGAGTGCGGTTTCACACCCTGCGACATCTCGATTCCAGGTCTCTTGTTACGTGGATGTCAAACCCTGAACCCTGAAAGGAACAAGACCGGCAACCGCAAAATCATGAAGGAAGCCTGGGCAGCAAACCATAAGACCCAAACAGGCGCGATGGGATCGCAAACCAAGTTTGGCTAATGGACGGGCAACCCTAGTTTCGGCGAAAGATATGACGCTGACGGCCGGCTTCCGTTGGGGGCATGATCTAAACAGTTCCAGCTGTAAAATGATCCGGTTCGTTCCTGACCCTCGACGGAGCGGACCCTCTCTGCTAGATTGTGTAACGGAGCGAGCTGCGAGGGCTGCATGGCTGTTCAAGAGATGACCCGAAACAACCGAGATCTTGGCACCTGGACAGATTGCTTCAAACTTTGTGTCTGAGACAGGTGCCACCAGGGCAGAAGCAGTGGCAGAGACGTACTTCCAAGTCGCTGGAAGGGACTTGACCCGCTTGTAATACCTGCCATCTGCGGCTCCGGTCAAGTAGAGTTTTAATTTTAGCGAGTCTTTGGAGTGCAGCAAAAGCCCACCTGGCGAGCCGGTGGATGCGGCTCTCCACCAGGATCAAGCGAAACTTGGCATCCTTGTCCTGTCCCAAGCGGCCAAGCATGCGCCCAGTTTGCGCCCATTTAGCTGGTGTTCCTGCCTTGCGATTCTTGTCCAAATGCTTTCGGATGGACACAGCCTTCTTGATCAAGTAGTACAGGTCCTGGCCCGACACGGCTCGCGAGCGTGCTCGCTCTACCTCGAAGCTTCGAGCGAAGCCTCCGGCAGTGTTGGGGCCAGACCGTTGGTCCTGGCATACAGAGAAGGGCATTTCGCAGTCCGGATTTGAGTGAGAAGCAATAGAAGCTTCAGTGGAACACACCACGCGTCAATGACGATGGGTGCAAACTGATGGATACGATGTATACCATGCAGACATGGAGTGAAGCAGTCCATGACATGCAAACACCCGTGACTTGCAAACACAAGTGGTCCAAGACCAGAATCCCAAGAGCGGGAAAAGTCCGACAAGGACCCGTCTCCAATCAGTCCGCGAGGACATCAAGGGAGGGAGGGTGGGACAAAGATACAGATAAGCGAAAGATGAAGACTCCTCAGCTTCAAGACCTTAGTGGGCCCTACCCAACCAACCATACAACTAAGGATCTCAGAAGCAATAGAAGCTTCAGTGGAACACACCACGTGTCAATGACGATGGGTGCAAACTGATGGATACGATGTATACCATGCAGACATGGAGTGAAGCAGTCCATGACATGCAAACACCCACAGTTTCCTAATTATGCAAGGCACACATCTCAAACGCCCATTGTTTCACGGAAGCCACTGATGTTCGAGCGTGCTTCTGTACGCGAACTCAGGGAACTGCTTTTCGCGGACATCCCAATCCTGATTTTGAGTCCAAGGCTAAACGGCTTAAGCCATCGCTTGGGTTTGACACGCTATCCACCCACTCGAACCAGCAGCGGCATGCCAACTGTGCACGGAGTGCCGATGCTGCTAAGGCCACCTCGCGGACATCGTCTTCCTGACTTGTCGCATGAATGGCTGCACTGCACGCACCGACATTGTCAATGAACCAGAGCACATCTCTCTGACGAAAAATTTCTGGGAAAAGGACGATCAGCAGGAGGACTGCAAGGGTCTCACCCATGAAGATCTGCTGGTTACGCGGCTGCCATTCATCAATGGCTCTTTGAGGCACCACACAGGTGCCCCCCCGTGGGCGGGCAAATGCCGAGCTGAACATAATCCACCCCAGGCGCAAGCCGCCGCAAAGTCTCCAGGACTGATATGGCTGGAGAGTCAAGAGCAGCGCAGTCCGAGTGCTGGTATTTCCGAAGGAGTGGGGCAGCAAACCTGCCCGCTTGTCCTGAGACCATTGAGAAGAACCACTGCAAGTCACCTCGGAGTTTGCCAGCAGTGTCTCGCTCAAGCCTGCCGGATTCCAGCACCGAGTCAAGGATGCCGAGAACCTTCTGAAGCGTCAGAAACTTGGGCTGGAAGCGCACTGAAGAGCAGAGTGAAGCATCGCCCACGTGTACCGAAGTCCCCAGATAATGCCTATTAGGCCCTGGGGCGAAGGACTTCAATACCTGAGGAGGGCTGCCCAGAAGCTTAAACACTGTCAAAAGGCCCTTGCGCGACACCTCCTCGTTGGCGATGAACTCCAAGCTAAGCTCGTCGTCGAAGTAGGCAGCCGACATGGAAGATGCACATCTCCGTGCAGCTGCCACACCCAGCAGCGGGAGACGATTGAATGCAACAACCGCCGCCTCTAGCCCGTAAGCTAACCCGAAAAGAACTGTAAACCTCCAACCCTTGTGCGGCACGAAGATGGCAACCACACTAAGAGGTAAGTGAGTGTCGCACACCGGATGACCCCGATAAGCATCAGGAAGGTCATCCGTGCCCACCCGGACCTGAAGCCAGGGTAACTCGGAGTTCTCCTGAGATGTCCTGGCAGCCACTGCTTGCAAAGTATCCCGGGTTGCAGAAGCAATGAAGTCCACGGAAACCGTAAAGATTGTCTCATGCAATTGTGCGTGGGCGTTGTGCTCGGTCTTACGACAATTATCCACAAGACGTTTCTTATTATCCCCCTGGACTAAGAGGAACCTTTCCATCGGGCGCCATTTACCGATGCCGAAAAGGCGATCGATCTGCTCCTTCGTAAGGAGCTCGCTGCAAAAGCCCTGCTCCTGCTCCTGCAAGGTCAAACGCAGGATCTCCTGAGAATTCTTGGGAGGTGATGACCTCATAAGGTCCCGCACAGCCTGAGCCCCGTCACGAGCAAGCCAACCTTCCACTGATTCCTCATCAGAGAGGCCTGCGGAGAGTGGACGAAACACTCCTGAGAACGAAACCTCACCGACGATCGGGAACCCATGAACAAAGCATGAAGCTTGCCCATGGTCAGGCCACCTCAACAAGCAAGTGAGGAGGGCAACCAGTGCCGCGTCTTTCGCAGTCGCAACCTTCTGAGCACTAGCACAACGGAGCTTGGCAAGTGCCAGCGATAACGGTCTCACTGCAGTTGCGATGGATCCTGCCAGACTGCTACGCTGTACGCGACAAACTGCACATCGTCATCTGGCCACTGTTGTGGTGAAATGGGGATGGCAGCTCCAGAGCCTGACGCACATGTTCGGCAGGACCCAAGCCAGGGGGTAACAAGTGATCCAGCCCCTTTGCCTCTTCAGATGACCACCTTTGGCCTGTGTTGCCCGCATAAAGGCGGGCTCTGGCTTTGCGACCCAACACAGCAGGTGGAAGGGATCGCCACTCCGCGCCCCGCAACCTCTGCCAAGCAGGAAATGCTTGCATAAGAGGAAGGTCGCACATAGACAGGCGATGCACACATGTAGACCAAATGTCGTGCGGTACAAAACAATCCCTCAACTGCGATTGTATATGTGCCACCACGGCGTCAGCACCGAGCAATCCAGGGAAGGTCTGGAGTCTGTATGGCTCCCATACTGTGCCAATCAGGCGTTGATGGAGCTTATCAGAGGGTGCCCGTGGCACGACCAACCGAGACTCACAGAGCTGAGGGATCATTGCCAGCACAATCATGACGGTCGGGTTGTGAAAACCATTACCGAGCAGTGAATTTCGCTTCTTGATGCGAGCCGCCGGGCGGCCTGACACAGCCTCAGTAGCATCAGGCGGGATCCCAAGAAACTGACTGCGCTCCGAGGGGGAGAGCTGTCGCCACTCGGACATGCGCCAAGCCAAGCAGTGGTCCTCATAGGCTCCAGGCGGAAATCTGCAGCTGTCCAAGTGGAAACGAGCCGCAGCCTCTGGGGAGACCTGCGAGACAAGGTCCTCCGGGTGCCAGAACTCACGAGTCAAGGTGTGGCCTGCCCGCTGCCTCCCTGGCATGACTTCTTCTAGAGCGTTGATCCACTGGAAGCCATCCTCAAAGTGAACACGGCTGGGGATCGGCTTCTTGCCCTCATACTTCAAGAGGCCTGCCGACACTTCGTCAGGGACAAACGTCCACTGGGGAGGGGGTGAGGCCTCGGACAACGACTTATGGCGACCCCGCACCCAATACAAGCGATTTCGGCTTGCCCAGCCGCAGCATGCAGCATCGCTCCTGACGGGCAGGCAACCGGCCCATGCACTGTATGCCTGAATGACTGTGCTAGGTGAGCTGGCCACATTCTCCAGGAATGAAATGATTTCAAGATCGCAGAACTCAGGGTGTGACGTGAGCTCCTTGACAAGATCATGGAGGAACTGTGGCGCGGTGCCCCTGGGATCATCGCGGCCTTTCCTAGAGGGGTTCAGGCTGGAGTTAGGCTGACATGGGGAGCCACCCCGACAATCAGACCGCGCAACCGCCGCCTGTGCAGCAATGGGAGTAGCTGATACATCCCGCACATCCGCCACATGAACTAGAGCAGGCATCGAGTGGCGGGCACACGCCCTTGCTTCAGGGTCGGACTCCGCAGCAACGCCGTAGAAGGCCACACCCAATGCAAGTAGGGCGATGCAGAGGCCAGAGTAGCCTGCCCATAAGTCGATCACAAGCCAAGTACCCTGGGGCGCCGACACAGCTGGGAGTTGAAGAAGATCGCCACTGCCGCGCCATGTAACGGGCCGTGCCGCTGCTAGGCGCTGCGGCAACTCTTTGCGAGCCAATCGGTTTGCTGGGCTCCGACAGTCACAGCCTCAGACAACTCAACCCTCCGGCTGACGGTTTCCGCTGCTGGCGACGAGAGGAGAGCCTGGCGCGAGCGCACTGTCGAGGAGTCCTGAGGCACCGAAGCAGAGGCACTCCACGGGAAGCCCCAATGCAAAAGCTGCCGCTGCTCACTCACCTCTAGCTTATGAAAGCCCCTTGGTGTGAAGGCTGTCACAGCCCAGCGATCACCTGTCCAAGGCATGGTGCCATGCAACACCGAAGGACAGAAGGAAAAACCCCTATCCCTAGTGGAAACCTGAACACCCCAAACGATCTCGCCAGTCTGCGGATGTGAAAGCTGCACAGTGCCGTGAATGTCATCCTGCAGCCACAGCTGGCCAGCCTGAAACGTGCCCACTGACACAGTGTGGTTCAAGGACCCAGGCTCATTTCCGGCATCGGTGTGTAAGTTGGTAAGCTGATTGTGCGACACAGCAATGCTGGCCCAAGTCTGGCCCGGAAAGAGGCGCAGCAGCCACTTGTTGAGGAACTGCATCACCGCAACTCTACTTCTGCAACCCTTGGACAGGCCGACAGAGCCCTGGTAACCAAAAGCCCCCACAACAAAGTAATGAGCGGACCTAGAGCCCTGAAGGACCTGCCCCCTGCGATTTGGCGTGGGGTTCGGGAATGCCAAAGCTAGCAGCTGGCAGCATGATTCTGAAGACCAGTCATTCCGAGCTTGCAGCTCAGCCGCGAAAGCCTCAGGATCGGATACCTGCCTCGGCGAGCTGACCGGCGAAGCATGTGACAGCGAAGCTGAAATGACCTTATCACATCTGACAGGGCCCTCTCCCAAGGCCGAAGCAGAAGGGTCCCTGCTTCAAGCCGTGGGGTGACTCTGTCGGGTATGGGACTTGCTAAGGCACGCTGCTCCACTCGGAAGACGTACATCACAAGCATGAATGGCATCACAACGGTTATCCTGGCAGCCTCTGCCATCATTCCAGGCCTTACACAGTTTCCGGCCCCCCTTTGCCATGGAAACAGTCTGGCGCGAGGTACCTTGGCTGGCGGCGGAGGTGGGGTAGTGTCCTCCTGGAGCCGTTTGCCACCCGACTTGGGACCTCCAAGAGTCCCGACTGAAGCCTCCACAGCCCGAGGACCTGGTGATCGCCACGCGAGGTGAGTCTCATGGAGAGCTTCCTGCAATGCAACCGCGGCTGTCATGCCACGCCGAACCTTGGCACACATGCTGCCACGGGTCAAAAGATCGTTCCTTTGGAGCCATGCCAGGGAACTGCTGCCGTATGATGAGCAATGATGCAGTGCCATATCCGCATAGTCCAGCGAAACATGCAGAGGCATGACCAACTTATCCTTGCCATCTAAGCACTTCTGACGGAAGTTACCACACCATGCCCAGGCCATGCAGAGCGTACGCAGGCGAAGGTAGTACTCGATGACATTCTTCGGAGCAGCGTAGCCTTCCTTGGCGAACTGCAAGGTGACGCCTCCGTCCAAGGAGATCGTCTCTTCCTCAAGTGGCGCCGAGCCCCCAATGACGGACCTGACCTTGCGGAGCTCAAGGAGCGTTAAGGTTCTCCTCCGCAACTCCCGCCAAATCCGCCCTCTCAAGGAATCGCAAGGATCAAGATGGGCCTCGATGGGGAGGTTGTATGAGCGCTTCCACTCCTGATCGAGCTGCTGGAAGAAGTTGTCGGGGATCGGCTGATCCAAATCTGCGGCGTCCTGCTTCTCCACTGCTTGGGAGTTGTGGACAGCTGCGAAACCTGTTTCGTATGCCGCCTTGAGACGAGCTAGCACAAGCCGGTCGCCCCGAAGCTCAAGGACTGCATCCGCAAGCTCCTTAAGTGAGACTCCCAAGAAGCCCGCTCCACTCCAAAGACTCGAGCTTGTGTTTCTGGATGAAGAGTGCAGCCGTCGCGTCAGAGACCCGAGCCAGCCTCAAGCATGATGCGAGGCCCGTGTCCGATGCCGTCACGTCGATGGCGGCTGNAGTGCAGCCGTCGCGTCAGAGACCCGAGCCAGCCTCAAGCATGATGCGAGGCCCGTGTCCGATGCCGTCACGTCGATGGCGGCTGCAGCTGACATGGCCTCTTAACAAACCCCGGTGAAAGGCTCGAGCAAAACAAAACTGTCTAGCGCGATGTCCAAATGCCCGCTTAAACAAAGCTGCCTGACCCCATGGCGTGCCAGAACACTGACCACTCTCCGAGCGCTCCCGCGAGCAATGGCAGTTTTGCAGCGCACATGTGAACAGCAAAATGTGCCGGAGGCAGGTAGCCCTGGCCTGTTAGGGTCGCACTCTCCGGCACCGACGTTCACGGCTCTTATAGATACTAAGTGAACCAACACACTAATCGAGTGCGTCCAGCATCACGGCACTTGTGGCAGTGAGTCGCTCCTCGGACGAACTGTCCACAAAAATTGGCTCATCTTCAGACCCCCGAGGCAGCGAAGTTTGAAACCGGCACGATGTGCAGACATGACACGCCGCGCCTTGGCTGTGGTCGTAGTCCAGGCTGAAGGGAATCGGCTGAGAGCAGGCAAAACCACAGCCGCGTTGACAAGGCTGCGTGCACCACCCAACAGGACGATGTCCCCTGTGGCGCCACCGCTCCGGTAGGTCCCAGGAGAGAGGACGACGCCACGGCAGCTGTCCTTCAGCAGGGCTCGGTCCGGTCCTGTGGCAAACCCGGCACTTGTGGTTCCTGTGTGGACGCCTGGCTTCCGATGCCAACGGCCGGCCACAAGAGAAGCCGCACAGCCCGGCACAATCTTCAGTGCAATGCCCCCTCACGGTGTAGCCCCTGCGGCGGAGCTTCTTGGGCAGGCGCCAGCGGCAGGCGGAACGGCA
Organism: Symbiodinium sp. clade A Y106; assembly: GCA_003297005.1. Taxonomy (NCBI): domain Eukaryota; class Dinophyceae; order Suessiales; family Symbiodiniaceae; genus Symbiodinium; species Symbiodinium sp. clade A. Next base: position 61,434 of record BGNK01002438.1, read on the forward strand.
AGGGATGAGGAGGCTGCTGATCAGAAGTCAGACCTGCCTGCATGCCCGCTGCCATCGGCAAAGTCCTAACGAGGCCGCAAGCTGGATGCTAAAGCAACTGAAGCCGAAAACCATCCTGCACAAGCAGCGGCGACCCGCCCCGGCGTAGATGCAAGGCACCACATTGAATGCGTGCATGTATGCCCCAAAGTACAGAGGCCCCGACAGCAGTACATTTTAACACTGTGCAGCCCCTAGCGCTTTGCTAAGGCCTCGCGGCATGGACCGAAGGCACTTCTGACAAAGATACTGTGCAAGGTCCTGCGTGAAACCATTGCCCTGCGCCGATGGATCTTGTGCAAAAGCAGCTGCACGACACCAAGGCACCGGCCGAGAGTCCAAGTCACGCTCTCGCACAACATGAACCTTCTGACGCTGTCGAAGCCACGCAACCTCATCCAAGAGACACTCGTGTGCCGAGTCTGCCGAGGAGGTGCTTCCCGCGTCCTCTGAGGATGACGAAGATTCCTGAACTTCGGGAGAGCTGGGGCAGGAAAGCGGCAGATCTTCCTTGCCATCTGTAGCAGCTGGGGAGGGGCGAGGCCTAGAACCCGAAAACCCCGGCCACCTAAGGGAGTCGGGAGGCAGCGCCGTGTGCGACATCTGCACTGCCATCGCATGTTGCAACACCGCTTGCACAACAAAGGATTTGGCACGCATGCTAGCCAGGACACGCTCACCTGAGTAATGAGTGGACATGAGGTCCTGGCGGCTCACTTGAGAGGGAGAGGCAGCGCTCGACCCAGGACCCGATGGCCTGACAATCCTGCGGGTGCAGGTTTAGGACCTGGGCACCGGTAGGAAGGAAACGGCGAAACCGATTAAACTTCGTAGCTGTAGCCGCCTTGACATCCACACCGCACTGGGAGATGATGCCGCGAGCAATCTCCAAGAAGCGGGGGCCACTCATCTTCCTCTCCAGGCGAAACGAGGTCGCCTCCGAGACCTGCCACAAATCGTCCCTGGAGAGATCCACAGCTGGCCACAAGAACGGCCGCTCTGGCAAAGCATCTTCCAGGAAGAACTTACGCAGCTCAGACACAAATTAATCCCAAGGAACTTAACTGGAGGCATGGCCCAATTGTACGCCGGCCGGGACCCCTGGCGACGGGATTTACCCTGTGCACAGTGGAATTCAAGCCATGAGCCGTGATCTTTAGCAAGCGTCGAACGTTGAAAATGCTCAAGCCTTATGCAAGACACCGCGGCCTGGATGACAAAAAGCGCCAGAACACGTGGCGTCCCCGTGAGAGTGGAAGCAAGAAGAAGAATGTTCAAAAACTCCCAAGGCTGAAGCTCCTCTGCTTGCTGAGCCGTGTGCCCCGGGGCATGGAGTCTGAGCGGCTTCACCAGGAAACTCGAGAGTGGGAAGGCACCTCCCAGATTGTCGTTGACCCACTGCAGAGCTGAAAAGACCGCAGATGCCGCAGTAGGGCCGCCCTTCGAAACTGATTTAAGGAAGGCAGCAAATCTTGGTAGGCTCCAAGTCGCGCACACTCCAAGCCGAGGCCACAGCGAAAGCCTTCCAGCGACGTAGTGTAGCCACAATAGCCGCCAACCTCTTGGGAGACAACCTTTGTGCAGATGTCATAGCCAAATCTGAAGCCTGAGAAACTGCCTGTTCGTCAGAAAAATCAAGATTGGCTGCTCCGATATCGGCCGGGTCGAGAAAGATCTCGCAAGCAATGCAGAACAGAACCCTAATCTTCCAGGCCTTCTGAGCGTCAGCAGAATGAGCTGAGCGAGGCACCGGGGCCGCCGAAGTGACCACTGTGACATCACTCGCACTTTGCCGATGCAGGAGCAACATCTTTGGCTTAGAGCTCGAAGGGGCCGGGGCCAGACGTGCAACATTGCACCTAGCATCCTGGGAAACAAAACGAGATTGACGCTCCATAGCCAAGTCGAGAACTCGCTTTCGCGCGGTGACAGCCGATCGGCGCACGGCCTCTTCATACAGAGACGCCACCTGAAGGGAAGAATCGGCTCCCTGAGACTGGCCCGGACCGCCCGACCACTCGCCTGCCATAGCAGCCGCACTCTGCCACATATGACGTACATCAAGGCATGTTTCCAGGCCCAATTCAGTCAGCCACGAACGAATGGCAGGACTTTAATCGGCCAACAAATCCCGGAGCTCAACGTCCATTGCTCACTGCCCCTTCGTACTGCTCGACTTGAGACAGCAATCGACGGCACAGGAACTGAACTGAACGAGAAGCCCACATGAAACAAAGTTTCAGATAAGCGAAGATGAAGACTCCTCAGCTTCAAGACCTTAGTGGGCCCTACCCAACCAACCATACAACTAAGGATCTCACACTTTAAAGCCAGCATCAACAGCTGCTGTACCCAGCCAAACGACGTGTTCATTTGTTGGCGTGTGCACAGCTAGTGTCGGCTACTGGCAAACGCAGCAGGTGGCACTTCAGGATGCGGAGGATGTGGTTGCCTGTCACTGTCTTCACCTGACCAAGACACAGCAGGCACTCAGATGACAGGTGGTCAGCACGTACGCAGCCGAACCGTCTACTCAGAGGGCGTTCAAGATCTACTCAGGGGCGACAAGATGACCGGACACTTGTCCATACCTAGAGTTTACTTTTACCACGCGGCAACTCTAGTTTGCGTAAGGCAAGTTCACATCACCAAAGGCCTGGGGCACACCGAAGCTATCCCTGGCGTGCGATCATGCGGAGTCAAACCGAGGGCCAGAGCAGTCTTGACAGCACAGCATTCACAACAGCTGTCAAGCGAAACAGTTGGCACCTCAGCGTGACACCAATCTGAGAAGGGGTCAGCCTGGACACGCGGGCAGAACTCGGGTGACTCCCGTGGCGGCCTGAAGGAGCCGAGCTTGGCACCCCTTCTTGGCAAGCTTGCTGATGTGGTCGCAGACATCCTGGGATTTTTTGTCAAGCTGGCTGTCAATCAAAGTGTTGTCCAGGCCCTGGCTTCGGACTTCATCTTGAGCCAGGTAGGAGGTGTGCGCTTGTACGGGATCGCGGAGGACGCCTTATGCAATCTCTCTCAGCATCTATGCTGGAAGTAAGTTCCTGCCGAGAGCTGAGCAATCCCCTTGCCCTTACCATACATGCCTGCACCAAGGTATCCCTGGCTACGTTCACAGAAATGAAGGTGAGCAGTTGAAAAAGCTAGGGCGAGTGCGACCCATAGCCAACACACCTTACACTCTCTTGCAAGGCTGTCAACAGCTCCAAGGGAATAGACTAAACCAGAAACTCGTTCTAGATATCAGCTGGTGCAGCAAGCACAAGGCTCTCGCTCCTTCTCCGCCCGGCACACCCCGGCGGTCCTATCGATCCCACGTACCCTGAAGGCCGAATGTTGCATCGGAAGTAATGTCAAGTCATGTCATATGCTCGCAGCATTCAATCGCAAGCGTCTGCATGGTGAGCTTCTTTTGCACGTGGAATCATCAAATCACTAGTCATCGCAAAGCCAGGAGGGGGTTGGTGCGGCTTGGCACCTGCGCAGGAGAAGTGAGGCCTAGCTCTGGCACTGCATGATGGCTTTGTCGCCAGCACATTCTGCAGGCACCAGTGACGGCTGCTTCAGCGAGAAGATGGCCGAGCCCGCACAGGTGATGAGAAGGACCTGTCGAAAGATTGAAAGAAAAGGACGCTGAAACTCAGTTTGGGTGGGCCCGGGCCAGCACGCAGCATAGGCCAATCACATATTGATGCACCTGCCGGTGTCGGAATCTTTCCTCGTAGGACTGCTCTCCAAGCCGTCAGCTGTGCCTCTCGCGCATCTGAAAGCAAGCCCTCTTCCATGCAGTCCGCCAACTGCCAAGGGGGTGCTGCTTGCAAATGGAGGTGGAAGGAAGGCAGGCGCCTCGACGGCTGGCAAAGCCATCCGTGGCTTCACCTCGCGAAGGCCATATCCTTGGAGGCGCTGCGGGTGCAGGTGCACTGAGCCACTGGTTTGGGAAAGCTTCGTGTGCGGGCACCGACAGAAAGGTGCCTAAGGCACGTACCGATGTCATCCAGCATCACCTGCAGTGCCGAAAACAGGGAAACAGCTCTCAAGCTGAGCCCATGAAAGGCGCCAACCATCCGCCTTGTAAAGTATAGGTGACACTAGGCCTCTGCGTGCCGAGGCCTTTGCTCCTTCCGCGGGCCTTGCGTGCGCGGATCCTGGCGGCGGCGGCACGAGAGCTCCACGTCATAGATCTTCGTTTTGGGGGCCCAACTGTGAGCGAGACTCCGCACCAAGAGGTGGTTCAAGTCAGCAAACCTGCCATGCGATTCGCGACCACGTGTGCTCATGTGTGCTCTTTCCGCAGATGATGATCGTGTGTGGGCTGTACTTGGAACAGCTGCTTGCAGTTGCTCTCAACACAGGGGCGGAGACACCGGCTGAAAATCTGCAGACGGTCGATCCTCTCAGGAACTTAGACTTGTCTCTTGGCGAGGACTGGGAACAGTCTCTGGCTCCAAAGCTTCTGAGACGCGATCCTTTGCACGACATCCTTGGAGGTTACCTGCAGGTCACGTACTGGCTATCGAGATGGCCAGTTTGCTTCCTCTCCTGGAAAACTCGTTCCGGTAAGTCCGGCACACGCATCTCCGGAAAGACACGCACCTCGTATGATGCCCTGGGCAATCCAGTGGCTGCATCAGACGTCACATTCCGAACCATCAAGGTGAGCAGGTGCTCGGCTTGACTCGCGTAAAATTCATCTGCCGGAAGGCATCAGCCGCATGGCCCTCGGGGCAAGCATCAAGCTAGTATCAACATAACTACCAGCTAAAGCAATGAGAGAGACAAGCCCAAGACCCGGCGCATCATCTGCGCCAACTTATAGCCCTGAACATGCTCACGGTCGTGCAGTCCATTGAAAATTGCTCAGACTGAGGTTCTCACACCCCCCTCCTCGGTAAAGTAGTGATGCTGACGATGCCAGTTAGGACGCCAACCATCCTGCCAAAAAGATGAAAGTCCGAAAGCGTTGCCTGCCTACTGCTAGGACGACCGGAAGCTGATCCTGCAACATCTCCACCAGGCTATCGTCACCCCCCTTCACAGACATATCCTGGCCAGCTCGGTATCAGCGCGACAGTTTCGCAGACCTTCATGCGCAGCAATGAAACCCGCCAGGTTGACGGTGACATGAACAGATGCTCGGCAGACCTGGGAAGCCACGCGTGGCTTGGATGGGCTTGGCGCCTGGTATCTGGAAGAACCGAGAATGCAACCTGAAGGGCTTCTGACAAGGCCTCGGCACCAGAAGACCTACTTAGGCTTCACCACCCTCCGCCGTCGCTGCTGATTCAGCTGAAGGCAGGGCCGTTCTCACACAATTCGTGAGCTGGCGCAGCCTCGTAGAGAGACGCAAATCTCCAAGCAAGCAACTCGAGACGCGTTCCCTCCGTGTCCTTGGTTGCTTCAAACTTCAAACTATGGTTTGGCGCCTCTCGGTCCTGAGGCAGCGACTGAGATTTGCTGGTCAAATCCTGGGCGTTGCAGATTGTCAGACTGGACAATCCCTAGATAGCATGGCAGTGGGCTTCAGAGGTGACGTCGTGCAGCACAGCTTTGCACTGTAGCTGAGGGCTCCTCGCCGTGGCTTCCCATGAAAGTCATCACCAACCAACTCGAGACAAGCACCTCAAGAAAACAGGAGAGAGAGAGAGAGAGACAGAGAGCCACCAGCAAAGCTCGCAGATTCTTTCACTTTGACTGCCAACTTGCAAACACCTTCTGTCACTGTTTCACGAACATTTGAACAGCAAGATCAATGTCGCGGCAATTTCGGGAACAGCAGGCATGTCAAAAGAAACTTCACACGGAACTCAGAAGCATTTAAAATGCCGGACACCTGCTTAAACTTTATGCTCTCTGCAAAGAAAAAAAGACTGAAAACCGTATCTAATGCCAGTCTTTTAACAGTATCTACTTGTCGACTTTCAGCGCTCCAAACATGTCCGCGTTCAACCTTTCGCAACCCGAGAAAGCGCAGCTGCCAGACTCTAAACGACGTGAACCAGGCATAACGTATCGGTGAGTCCATTCATCCCGCAACTCCGTCCCGGGGCACCACGTGTTCCGAAGCAGCGAGCCCGGAGCCTTGCAGCCAGGGCTGGCTCTGAAAGTGGGAGCAGACGAAAGAAACTAAAGAAGCTTTCCAGCTTCCGGCCTTGCCCACGGGGATCCATGCGAACGTTTTGCTGAACCGACCCATTCAAAGCCTCAATTGCCTGCCACTTAAGGCACGTCAAGCTGCGCTCTCACATGCAAGGCAGGCAAGGCAGGCGCATGAGAATCTTCAGCCTCTTGAAGTCTTTGAGGTCGCCAGGCACCCAGCCCGTCCAGACCTGTAGAAATGCAATGCTTGAAGGATGCAGTCGACTCTTCGCCATGGCTGCACTGCAAAGAAGACATCTCGGGGTCTCACCAACTTGCCCACCACTGTCAACTCTCAGGCTTACCGTCTTCGCCATTGCGTGAGCGACGCAAAGGTACAGCAACCTCCGACACGCTCCGCTGCGCTTAGACTTAGACACTTAACTTGCGCGAGACAAGAGATACTCTTGTGCCGGCACGTACCCTTGCAGCCTACGATGGCTCAAGCCACGGCAGTTGGCGCTTCAGAGCAGTGCCTGGATGTTCCGAAGCATCTCGCCGGGGAGACCTGAACGGGCAACCGCAGGCCGCCGCAGCTCCTGGCAGCTTCCAACTCACCGAGGCTGCCGCGAAGTCAGAGTTTGGCATCAGATGAAACAGGACCTCGCAGAACCGACACTGACGAATCAGACCAGATGCCCATCAACCACAGAGACACACAGGAAGGCTCGGCCAGACACTGCTCTAAGCCCTGGGAGGCCGGAAGACCTGAAAGGAGCGAGGCTTGTTGGGAAAAGACAATCAAGACGTTCAAGACTGGCACTATGCACGCTATGCAAGTCATGTTCCAAGCTCTAGTTACTCTAGTTGGAAAGTCATGAATGGGAGCACAGGTCATCAAAGAAATGACACATTGCGCGGCGTTCCTGATCGAGGACCCTGAACGGCCATGCGAATACTCCTGGTGCTCACCCCCACTCCTGATGTACAGAGACCCAGCATGCAACAGCCCAAGATTCGTTTGGCGATGGGTTGTGGCGCTGCGAGTGTACTACGGCACTGTGGCCGACGATATCGACGATTGGGCGTGCACACCATCCTGCTTGAGGCTAGCCCCTCATCCTGCTGTCCTACAACGATGCTGCTCGAACACCCATGTGTGCGAAACAATGCTACCACTCTCAGCTTGCTGAGACGGAGAGTGGGTCTGTAGCTCGTGTTGGCTGTTTCGAAAGCATTCAAAGCAAAACCTTGACAGCGTGTCCCTGGGCTCCGGACAAGACTAGGGGCAAGGTCGGGCATGGAGTCGATACATGGACACCATGTAGCGCGCCCCAGCCCTTGAGCCCTGATCGCATTGCATTGCACTTGCGGGCCGGCGGGCAGCAGCTACAAGCGTGACCCTTAGCTGTCACGCAACACTCGGCGGCCAAACCGACATATTTCTTCCTCAATGCTCACCTGCTCACTCTACACGATCTCGATTGATGCGACGGTATCAAGAAACAACGATCCTCCATCCACCAAGAGCGCATCGGCAGTTCAGATAGCCAGCGAGACTCCGTCAAGTCGCAGCAAAGTCCCGGATTGCGGCTCCAAGTCAATGCCCAGTCTTCTCGGGTGCTCTTGCCTGAACGATGTTGTGGAGTCTTTCTCAAGTCTGCTCAGGCCATATCATGCATCGTTCCAACGTCGTCCCAAAGCAAGGATCGGAAGAGAGCTGCCACACAGGGGCCACACAGCCTGTCAAGGCCTGTGCAGATTTGATTGTCCGATTACAAGACCAGGGGGGCCGAACGCAGTGTTCCTGAATACTGCCCCTTCGCGCGGCACCTGGCGATCTCCGCTGGTCCTCCTCGCGAAGAGATGTTCGAAGCAGACTTCGCTGTGCAGGCAGCACCGTGCCCTCTGGAGCACCAGTGGCTCAGCTCATTGAAGTCTAGAAGCACATCCTGCGAATCTTCTAGAAAATGAGGCCCAGTCATCCTCCTGCAAAGCGAGAACACGGGCGTGGGCCGTTGCTTCAAGAAGCAGGTCATGGGAGGATCTTCGGCAAGACTTTCTGCGACCGTTTCTCTGTGATCCCTTGCGGCCTGGAAGCAGAGTTACGCGGCGTGGAGACGTTCGAACATCGGCAAAGTCCTGCGTTTGGACTTTCTAGGCAACGACGGGCTGCCCACTCACGTCCACTCATCCTGACTCGAAAGGGTCAGGCGACAGCTGGTATGAGACAAGTTCACTTTTTCTGATGTTGCGACGACTGGCACCACACACACCAAAAGGAGGCGGGATAGGGCGACATGCTTCGAGCTCATCTCGTTATGGATTTGTAGCCGCTGCCTTTCCATCCATCTGACATCCACCTCCCTTGGGTGATATGATATTTAATATAATATGTTACAGATCTATATATATATATATATATATATATATATATGTTTATTTATTTTTGTGTTTATCTATATTTATATAATATATTTGGGGCGAGGCCATGCTCTGAGGCGGTGAAGCTTCTGTGATGTGCGCAGGCATTCGCTTAGCCCGTGAAGGACGAGAACGAACTCTGGGTTTCCGAGTTCTGCACGGCCTAAGTCATGATCGTGGGTTCGTGTTCCAGAAATGTCCGAAATTGAGTGTGGGTTTTCAGGTGCCAGACCGCGCGGAACAGTGTCTGGCAGAGACGGGAAGACGGCATGATATTCGAGCGCAGCTACACACTTCAAGCCTCGCGTGGGGGCCGGGGAAACCTGCAGGTATTGTTTAGCCTGGGAAGCTAGAGGCAGCGGCTTCACGATGCCCCTGCTGCCCTACGCGTTGTCCCTTGCATGGGTGCGTTCCACCGACAGTCATTGCAACAGCAACACTTGAAGGTCCTTGACGACGAACGGCTCCACATCAGAAGGCAGTAAGTGCCCAAAGTTTGGAACCATCTGCAGCATGTGTGTGAAAACCAGATCAGATGCGGCTGCCCTCTACGGAATGTCCAACAGCGGTGGGCCTTCCGCGTGTCTAAGCATTTCGAGCATCCGCAATGCGACGGCTTGCTTCCGCACCAACCAGCAGAGGAGCAGCACGGAGACCTCAATCACAATTCAAGCCATCAGGAATATCCCCATGGGCCACACTGGAATGCTCGGGACTCCACTGACCTGCTGGGCTGCACGATGCAAGGATGCTGGAAGCCTCAGTGGAGGAGTTCAATGCTCAACTTTCACAAGAGCAGTGCTTAAAGTTATGCTGAAGAGTTACCGAATGCACTTGTATGTTCGCTCCGGGAACCCCAGTATAGGCTTGTGAAGCACAGCCCGGGCACATCCTCACTGGAAGAGCAACGCCCATCGGCTCGCCATGAGCCTGCTTTAAGGGCAGGCCAGGAAGGAACAACCGAGTGGCTCCCTGCCTTCAATGTAGCCCACCTGCCAACACGATGTCTGTGGTCAACTTCAGGCATGTAGCAAGCAGGAGGGTGGGTCATGGCAATTATGAGATGGAGCCGCTCCCATCCTTAGCCACCACCAACCACTAGACTGCGCAACTTTCGCACAGGCACACACTTGGCTCGGCACGTACTGATGCGACGGAAGACAAACAGGACCAGACAACACAAACACAGATTGCAGCAATTGTGCAGGCGAAAAAATGTCAGCCCATGAAAGAAGCAAGACATTTAAGTGTATTTTGGGTTGGCGGCATTTGCGTGGTTGATCAGACCACCCTTCCCCCATCTTGGAATAGCGTCGTTGGCACAGGTATCCAAGACGGGCCTGTGCCCCCTGCCGGAAAACTCACTGGCAAGCTACTGTTTCGAAAGGCTCACTCTGGCACCATGTTCAGGCGTGTACACACACACACACGCCCTGGTTATCCAGGGCTTCATCTGGCGGGTAACTAGAAAATTACCCAACAAGCGCAGGCGCTCAGAACGTGAGACTTCGCTTGCAGTCGCTAACACACTTGCCTATGCAATCAGTGAGCAGAAACTTTTTTGGACTGGACAAGCTTAGTCCTGGTCGGCTGGCACTTGTGCGAACTCAGTGAATGGACAGCGTGAAACATGTATAATGTGGCGTCGACACCATAGTCCCGCTCGTGCGAGTAGTTTGGCGCACGCAGTGGAACGGCGAGGCCGTTGCGGTGTAGCAAGCGAAGAGCTAGGTTTCGATTGCATCGAGGTGTCGGTGAAAAAACTCGCAGGATCACCCGCTATGTCCATCGACATGATCTGGTCAGAGTCGGACGTCGATCTCGTCGTCCTTATGTTCTTCTCAGCATGTTTGCTTGTATTTGTCTTTTTCCTCTTTTTGGGAAGCGAATCATCGACGTGCTTCTTGGACTTGCGAGATTTGGTCTTCGCTTGTTCTTTTCCTTGATCTCCTTCTGCTTTTTGTTGGTTTGCCAGACTGTATCCGAAACTTCTTTGTGCTTTGTGCCGTCCCCCACGTCTGTCGTTGGAGCCGTAGGTGAACCAGAAGCAGAATGCCATGAACTCACATCATCAGGAAGATTCTGCACCGGGGAGGTGCCTTCCTTGTCCATGCTGGCAAGATTATCGCCACCTAAAAAGGAGCAACCTGCAGAGAAACGGCCGCGAGCAGGTGAAGTTACTTCAAGGGTTAAACAGCATGCAACGAATGCTTGTGGATGTTTTGGAATGCAACGCAAAGATGATCCCACTTCTGTGGGATGGTGCTGTGATCCGTTTTTAAGTGGACCCAATGCAGAGGCAAAGAGAAAATTAATTATGCATCAAAGCAGTCGGCAAAGATGCTCTCACTTTAAGGAGATCTGGTTCTTTTGCGTGATGGTGAAGGCGGTGGGTCACTTGTAGTAATCAAGGGGCGATCTGCAATTGTTCGTTGCCTGAGCCAGGCGCGCGAAGCCTCGAACCATTCCCACCACCAATGCTCGCCGTCCGTGTGCCAGGCCCATCGCCAGGCGTATGGAATCGGTGAACGACTCTTTTGTCGTTCGGGCATGGTGCTGCAAAGGGCTCCAGTGAGAAATGGCTGCGGGCAACACATGACTGCTTCTGGAAACGAATCACTGGTGCCATGAATCCAAAGCAAAAGACTGCATGTAGAGTGCGATCTTTTTCATGGCTTCTTGTTGGCAACGAATCTACCTATCCGGCAGAGCCGTCTCAAGGCGCTGAACTCTTTCTTGTAATTCACGTATTTCACGTGTGGTCATAGTGACGAATGCGGCGAGCATGCCCGCAAAGACGAACTTCGCAGTGAACTGAGTTGAGAAGAAGTGTGGGGTTGTTGGTCCCCTCCTTCGCTCCGAGAATCTTCACCTTCAAGTATCTCAAGAAGGGCTTGCGTCAACTGTTCTCGCCGAGCGGTAGGGCTTTCGGCAAGATCTGGAGTGTTCCCAGGAGCGCCTGAAGCCATGCTGTCACCTTGAGCCATGAACACGAACGAAAGATGCCCATGGGCTCGTGGAGTAGGCAATGCACGTGACTTGCGTGAAAAGCTCGAATGACGGTCCTTTTGCTAGGTGCACAGCAAGGCAATGCTTCACGGTAGGTGCCAGAACTTTGCCTTGAATGCAAAGGTATGTATTGGGAGACCACGCTCCTCGGCGAGGTTCCACAAAAACCTGAGATCCGAGAGTGCTTGTGCCTTGAGATGAGCACACTTCTTGATGGTGTGGGCTCTTGCCAACATGCCACTGAGCTGCTCTGGTTCTGGGGATGCGGAATAAGTGCTGGGCAAATCCCTAGCCTGGCATGCCCGGTTGTGATGAATGCGGCGGTTGTGCAAGTCAAGGAAGAACCCTACAAAGTCGAATGCTGGTTCGTCCTCCAGGATGATGTCTCCTTCGTAAAATCGGCTGTTCAAGAACAGTCTGACACCTGGTAGCTGCTCGAGCCTGCGTTCTGAGATACATAATCGATTGTCAACGTAACGCAGACTGAACAGGTTGCGACTCATGCTTCTTGGCAATGGAATTGAAAAATCCGGCCAAATCCTGGCTGCGGCATCGCAATGGTTTGAAGGTGCCTTGCTCAAAGAAGTCACGTACCTGACTCAGAAGTTCATAGACGTCTCCTTTTGCAAAGGCTTGAGGAAAAGCTATGCTGCGCAAAGGTCTCATGAATGCATCGACGAAAGAAATGATCGGCCGGCCGGCCTTGAAGTCCTTTTTGCGCTTAGTCAACGCATAGGCAGTCGGCACTTTGGGTGTGCGTCGAAAAGCCCAAGGGTATCGACGCTGAAGTGCGCGCTTGGCTGCCTTCTGGACTTTGTGCAGCTCTCCGTCAAAATCCTGTGTCACTTCTTGAAACACGGTCTTATTGCAAAAGGTACCGTCCAACATGTTGCGGTACAGCACTGGGCAGCACCGCCGCTCGAGGCTGGTGGTCTTCACAATGCCAAATGGCGCCTGCGGTTCTGCTCTTCACACTGTCCACAATCCGATTGTGATACCTTGAGGCCAACGTTTGAGTATGTTGCGCCCACATCGCATGAAACACCTGCTCAAGATTCCTCTAGGCCCCGGCAAATCGTTGGTGGCACACCATGATGCCCATGCTTGGCGAAATTGTTCCCACATGGGGGCTTTTCCCGGGAAAAAGGTGTCGCCACTGCTGACGCTGATCACCTGCCTTTCCAGCGTGGACAGACCACACTGGAAGTGAAACCCGAAGCGACAGCATTGGCCGTCGTGTGTCGGTGCTTCGGGAGCATGACGTTTTATAGCCTCACAACGACATGATGGCTGATGCTTGGCTGCCCACTGTCTCAGCGCATCTTGGCGGTTGTACAGCGCCTGTGCAACGCGCGGGTGCCGTGGGAAAACCACAGTAGGCTTGGTCACATGAAAAGGAGTGACAGATGTAATGCACCCGGAAATGTAGGCACGTACGCAGGCCCTGAGTTCGTTGCGATATGCAGCGTGGGCCATGAACGTAAAAAAGTTTGGCAAACTTCTTCACGGAGAAAACCTGAGATACAAAATTGATTCAGCACAGAATTGGGCATAGGTAGGATATCCCGGCACAATGCCCAGAGCACGGAACACTCCTCTCATCACATGGGTGTCAGGCAGCGCCCGAAATGCTTCATGTATAGCGATCCGTGCACTATTTCATGTATAGCGATCCGTGCACTGCACCACTGAGCCAAGCAAAAACTTGAAAAATCATGATGCAAAATTTCGGCGGCTAGTCCGCCGACGAGGCGTCGGAAAGCTGTTGCGGCTTGCTGCGTTTGCCTCAGGTCGCAGCGCCGACTGCTCCGGTGTTGGGCCACCAGCAGTCATCTTTCCATGAACGTGAAGTTTTGTCACTGTGCCAGGAGGTACCCCCCAAATGACGGCAGCACGACGGATTCTATTGATGAATCCTTCATCCGTCTGGGCTTCCAGCCAGGTTTCAACCTGCTTCAACCAGTCCTGCAACTCTCTTGTCTTTCTGTCATTCAGCGTAAGAGAGTTGATCGAGGTTTTTATCTCACGCTCCTGGAACTTGCCCGGCAAATGAGTGGCAAGCCAGGTGGAGCCTTCTTGTAACGAAGCAGGCTCAGGCTTGGTGAGATTGGGCTGGGGAGCACCGGAGCCGAAGGCCACACAGGGGTTGCGAGCGCCGCCGCCGGCCGCTTCGGGGAAGGGGCCCCGGTGGGGTTGACGCTAGATGCGGGTCCTCTGATGCGCGGCAGCCTGCAGGCGTTGAGGGAACCGGTGTCCCTGGCGAGGAGCATGGTTTGTGGCTGCAGCATCAATGTCCAGGGCTTGATTACGAATTTGGGTGAAGCCTCACCGATCAGAACCATTTCGGGCTTGGTTCTGGCTACAACAAAGTATACTTCTTTTTCTGGGCAATCGGGATCGCAGCCAGTAGCTGCTCCAGCCCTGGTATAGGACCGGGATGGCAGCGACCCCTTTCTCCCTGGCCAAACGACATGTTTCGGGCAGATCAAGTTGCCAATGTTCCTCAACCCAGTCTTCTGAGATAGGTAGAGACATGGGAGGCTGAGGGTTGGGAACAGTGCTGTTGGGAGTGGGGCCGGTATGGCCTCAAATTGCTATCATGATTCGGACTTTGCGTTGGACTCCGGGAGTCCCACTGCCTGCTGTAACCCAGCAACACGGTCTTGGTGAGTCCCGGCATGAACCCCAAGGTGGGATGCAAAGGTAACGGTGTGTTGTGGGCCGGCGCCGATGGCCAGTGCCCTTGCTGCAAAGGTAACTGAGTGGTGGGGGTTGGGCCCCTTGGAGGAGGCCCTGGCGGCGGTGGTGGCAGGGGTAGGAAGGGCTGGTGGCCCATATCCCGGTGCCTGGCAGCCTGTGGAGGTGTGCGACCCCGGTCCATGTTGTGAGACGTAGGTGAGACGAACCTACCAGTTACGATGTTGAGCCGAGATCTCTACACAAAAAAGGCTGCGGGTGCAGAAAAACCATGAGAAGGCAAGACCAAGGAGTTGCAAGTAGAATTGCATGTGCAACTGCATGTGCAGTGACCTTTGTGCAGCAAGTTGCCAGGCGCGAAGGTCACAGTGGGAGAGGAATGACAAATCCTCGGATCTGTGCAGAGGCTGAATTGAAGGCCCAGCGATCTTTGTTCCGAACAGCTCCCCTGCGGAAACAGAGCCGTGCCTCCTCCACTGTATCAGCCCATGCGATCTTCAAGTCCATGTCTCTCACCGCCGCTTGTGAATAAAAGCGTCGGTGGGAAGTCGGCATCACAAATGGCACCAAGGCCCGTGCCAGGCACTGTTGGCCTGATGACCATTTTTCGGAATATGGCAGTTGCCGTGGGCAGATCCGCGCCGTGACATGACAGAACACATAAGAGTAATGATGGCCGGCGCGTGGCCTCCGGTGGCTCCAAACGCAGGCATTTGCTGGGTCCGCAGCGGCACAAAAATGCACTGGTAGGCATCCGACACCTCGAAAGTGCTTATCGCCTGCACCTGCAATGCACCTCCAGCTATCCCCGATGCTTGGGATAGATGCGCAAGTTCAACAACGAGGGATGTCGGCATCGACGGCTCGGCAGCCGCAACCTCATGCGCTGGATCTTCAGACTGGTCCACGTCCACCGCGTAGAGCTGTGGCTTCTCATGCGGTAGAGCTCTGCGGCTGCCTCTTGCCTCTTGGCCGCCCACGCTTCATGGTATCCTTGACGACGACTGCGAAGATGCTGTGGGTCAGTCCGGGTGGCCTGGGCTTGTCTGCGATCGTGGCGGGCACCAGGTGGCTAAGGAGGCTGCTTGGGAAGATGACCGGCCTGACCGTGTTGTTGGCCGCCCATGCTCTGCCATGAACCCATGCCAACTTTCCAAGACCCATACCCGTACGGAGCCGGAGGCGGGCCCTGATACCCTGGGTGTGGATGAAAAGGCTGCCAGCTGGAAGGGGCTGATTGGGCATACCAATCTGTCCTTGCGGTGCACCTATGTCGCCCAAGAATCAGACGCGCTCGTTGTGGGCTACGGCTGCGGTCCTGTTTGGAGGGATGCCTGGAATCTGTACCTGAGGGCCCGGGCTTGGCTCTGTACCTGTCCCCGTCAGAGGTCGTCGGAGCGGCGATGCCTTTGGGTCTGCCTGGTCGCAGATCTGCTGTCCAGGCAGTGTGCCTCCGAGAAGGACTGCGGGCCTTCTTCTGACGCTGAGCCGTCTGCTTAGAAGAAGCGCCGTGAGAATGCTTGTCTCGTGAGCGGCGGCACCGGGCTGACTGCTTGGCACGACTTTTGTCCTTGTTCCGCGAGGACTGTGCCTTTGCCTTCTCACGTTTGCGCAATTTGCGCTGCAGGGTATTGGTGGAGGTGGAGCTATGGGAAGACGATGAAAAGGATGAGGAGGGTTTCTTCCTCTTGCTGGGTATCTCGGATGGGATGCTGCTTGGCAAAGATGAAGAGGAGCATAGTGCGGCAGGCGGCAACGTGGCGAAGGAGGGCGCGCAAGGCCCGATGCATTGTCCTGTGCGGGAGTCAAACAGCATCCTAAAAGGCAGGAAAGTTCACAAAGGAAGCTTGAGCTGCAAGCCACCAATCACTGCAAAGCTTCAAAACTGACAACGTAAGCCCACCTCATACATAGACCTACAGGAACAACAACCCGAAACCTTGCGCCACTCTGGCATTGTCACTCAAAACACTCACCACATGCGCACTCGTTGCCTGAAACCTGCATAAGTCACGTTGCCTAGCCCCATCCCCAGCAACCCTCTGAAACACATGTGCATATGCCGATAGTCTGCTCGTCACAAAGTGCGCCAGTCTCGGAATGAACAACTGGCCGGCACCGGACAGCCTCGGCAAATGAACCTGGCACCTATGATGATTCAACCTGTGACGTTCAGTTGGCTCGTCAAGTTGTACATCCGCTAGCGCGGGCTTGGGCTTTTGCCCACTCTAATCTGGCCCTCAATTTCTGGTAAGCCAGAACGACACACACTTTGGCTCGGCACGTACTGATGAGAAGGAAGACAGACAGGACAAAGACAGATTGCAGCAACTGTGCAGGCTTTTCACGATTCGGCTCATGATAGAAGCAACACATTTACGGGTATTTTGGGTTGGCCGCATTTGCGTGGTTGATCAGACCATCCTTCCCCCATCTTGGAATAGCTTCGTTGGCACAGGTATCCAAGACGGGCCTATATATGCCCCCTGCTTGAAAACTCACTGGCAAGCTACCGTTTCGCAAGGCTCACTCTGGCACCATGTTCAGGTGTGTACACACACACACAGGCGCGCGCACGCCAACGACATCGAGTCATGTCTACGGAGCGATGCCACTGTTGATCACTCAAAAAGCTCAACAAACCCTGCTGTGTGCGGGGCCTTCGGATGCAAGTTCAACAGGAACACGTGTGTCCTAGAGCCGCCAAAGCTTCACAGCTGGCGGCTTCAGCAACGGCACAGACGAGGCCGCAGCTTCCCCCACCAAAATTCGTGCAGACCGCGATACAGAGCACGCTGGCCCTGCCCGACCATGCACGTCCCCGGCACATGCCAAGCTGGCGCTGGAAAGGAGATGAATATGCATGGCTGCAGGGCACACGGCCTCGTGCCAAAGTCCGAAGAACTTGGCCACGCTGCTGAAGCCCTATGGGGATTCGGCTCACAACACACAAGGAAAGTCACGTAATGGCGGCGGAGTTAACCCTCACAAGTGCAAATGTGGCTCCTGCTTGGCACCACTTCTCGTCTTGACATCTGCAATCGGATGTGGGCTCAAGGCAGCTTCTGCTAGCTCTCTCCTTGTTCTAGTTCTATTTTTTCGTCAGCAACCGCCAAACGATGAACCATCTGCTTGAGTCAAATGTCAAATTGTATCACAAATGCTCAGGGTTCATCCTGCGCGGCTTGCATTAGATGTTGTGTCGTTGGGAAGAGCTTAGAAAGCGTCCTCGCTGAAGAGTGCTTTGATTCCCAGCACAAACCAGTGTTTTCACCCCCTCGCCATCTCCCAGCTCATCGGCTCGCGCGAAAAAGCCTACATACCAGAGAGTTAGCTTGATTTCCGAACAAGCTCCGAGGCTTCCAGAGTGCACGTGCAGGATTTGGGCGCATTTCCGGTTTCGAACTACTTCCAGAGCAGCTTCTTGACAAAGGTTGATTGAATGATTGAGTCCCGGAGTGGTAAAGCTCTGGAGTCACGGATCATTGACAAGAATCCCTAGCCGATTGGGCAAGGATTATCTTCATCATGGGAGATTTTCATAGGAGGCTTTGCCGCAGGGTCTGGAAGTTCGACAGGGAATTTACGGAATCGCTCCTCGTGCGTTTCCACGCTCTACCCAGAGGGGAGGAAGATCGTCATGATGCGGAACGCGCCTTCTGGGTTCACGTTGATCCATATAGCCAGCGTGGAAGCTGTTCCCGATGCCAGAGCCTGGAGTGGGCCACGAGAACCCTCCAAAGAACCTGTGATGAACGAATTCACTGATCCATGCCTTGACCAGAGCCGACATCGATCGTGGCCTCAAAAATCTGACATGGGCTTGGACCAGTTGGTCATGATTGGCACGAGAACACGTGCTCTTCAATGTCAGTCGGTGAGATCCACCGCAGCACAGGCCGATGTAAGCATCCCAGAAGAATTGAATGCAACTCATCTGCATGGGGGGTGTATATGCAAATGGAGGCAGCATTGGTGCTTCAGAGTCTCGTTTCTGCACCCCGAAGTTGCCACGCGATCCGGTCCTGCCGAACCCCAAAATGCTGTCGGCTTCGTAGACCATCACAGACTTGATTCGGTCAGTGCCGGAATGCGCAACATAGCGATGGAGACTCTGCATGCTCACATGCGTCCTCGTACTGCTCACGACGGGCAGCCGAGACAGCCAAATCCAGCCAAGGGCTATCTACCGTGGGGCGTTGCCAGGTGATCTTGCTGTCCTCACGAATCGCATCAGACAGGAAGCAATACCACGACTCGTCACAGAGCTAAGGTAAACAGCTACATGTACGTGAAGAAATATTCGACGTGCTGAAGCTCCTGATTGTGGAAAATGTGCTGGAAGTACTGCCTCTGCTCAAGTAGGGTGCACCAGCACCGCCGAGCTAACGGACACTGCCCCATGCAGTCATACAGCATTGCACCAAGTATCACCAAGTCACTCATGCAAGCCCAAGCTCATGAACGTACCGATGCTGCCATGATGAAAAACGCGAGGCACCTGCGGATAGAGGACGGACCGACCTGTCGAGAGCTTCGGGACGCTTGCAAAATCGTGGTGCCTTAGCAGGAACATGACACATCGGGGCCTTGGTGCTGCGGTGGACTCCGGAGCCAGTGATCCCAATTGCACATCTTCGGCTCCCTTCCTGAGCTCAAAGCAATTCAGTCTCTGCATGGTAGGAAGGACACTCGGTAAGCGGGTAAGCCAAGCAGCGCCTCTCATCAACGTTCGGCCAGTTGGGCTGCAGCTCTTTCCAAAGCCGGCGGAGCATTAGCCAACCTGGCTTGCATAACCCGGGCAGAGGCTTGGGACTCGGGACACCACCGCCCTCTTTCCGCGCCTAAGCCAGGCATGAACTGCGTCCGCAGCAATCCTTTGGGCTCACGGACCAGGTGGTCCTTAAACCGACCGAGCATCTTGTCATGCTTCCACGGCTGCGCTGTCAGGCTCCATCCTACACTGCCACACCCTGAATTTGCTGAAAGACCCTGAAACTAACCCCAGGCCCAACCCCCTGAATCCCAAAAGCTAAAGTACCCCAGACCTGAGTGCACAACAAGAATGATGCTTCTTTGCATCCCTCGTCGAACCACGGATCTTTAGCCCTAAATCTCAGACGAGACCCTCAACCCTAACGCAAAAGCTGGCCCAGAACCGGCGCCTTTCAGCCGGGGAACGAAGCCGTTGTCGTTCCAAGCAGACACGATCCAAAGCGTGCTGTCACAGTCCAGAACCGGTGCAGCAGCCTCCCCAAAGCCGATACACGGTCCATCTTTCATGCACTACCAGAAGAGCCATTCGCCCACAACAGCCTGAAAGTACTCCAAGAAATCAGGCGAAAACCGCAGGTCATCTTCCACGATGATGATACCTGATGCTCAAAAGCAGCAGCACTGCTCGAAGAACACGATTTCGGGCGTTGCCCCGTATGCCCTGTACTGCGACTTCACGTGTGATTGTCCGGATAATGCTCTGCACGAGTGTTCACAACGGGTGGATTTTTTTGGGGTGTCTTTTTTTTTGGGGGGGGGTCTTTTTTTTTTGCTTTTCCTTGGTTTTTCCTAGGAAAACAGCAGTTTCCTTACGTTTTGGACGGATTTGGCGTGATTTTCCTTGGTTTTCCTACGAAAAAACATGTTGTTTGCTTTTCCTTGGTTTTTCCTAGGGAAAACAACAGTTTCCTTACGTTTTGGACGGATTTGGCGTGATTTTCCTTGGTTTTCCTACGAAAAAACATAGTCTTGTCCTTGATTTTCCCTCGGGAANGTTTCCTTACGTTTTGGACGGATTTGGCGTGATTTTCCTTGGTTTTCCTACGAAAAAACATAGTCTTGTCCTTGATTTTCCCTCGGGAAAACACAGTTTTTCGTGAGTTTCCTTGGTTTCCCTACGAAAAAACATAGTCTTGTCCTTGATTTTCCCTCGGGAAAACACTGTTTTTCTTGCATTTTGGACGGATTTGGTGTGATTCCCCTTGGTTTTCCGCGGGAAGACCTACATGAACTNCGAAAAAACATAGTCTTGTCCTTGATTTTCCCTCGGGAAAACACTGTTTTTCTTGCATTTTGGACGGATTTGGTGTGATTCCCCTTGGTTTTCCGCGGGAAGACCTACATGAACTTGCGGAAAACGTACGTTATCTTAGGTTTTTGTCGGGACAACGTCTTTTTTACCATCGTGCACGGACTGCGTGTGATTGTCTTTGGTTTTCCCAAGAAAAACCTACAATACTTCGAGCGAAGAG